>OMLM01000602.1:99343-160496 GCA_900302695.1 Helostoma temminkii
AAAACTTAAAAAAAAAAAAAAAAAAAAAAAATCAAATGCAGTTATAGTTTTATAGGTAATATAATCACTGGAGGGATTGGATTGGATGGAATGGTCTTTGTTCTCCATCTGGCCTGGCATGGTGTTCAGCTCACAGTAGGCATGTGTGGGAGCAGACCCAGCAGAATCCTTGTGAGATGAATGGAGGAGAATAGCTGCTTTACTAATACACAGAAAGCAGCTGAATGTCTAACAATAACTGCTGCCTAACATGAGGTGACCGAGGGTCTGTCGGCTTTACTCATACACCACCCACAGTCTCATATTTCACATTCACTGGCTTCATACCTGACAGATAGAACAGAATCTATGCAATCTGGATCATTTCAAACTTTTATTAAGTTTATTAACCAAGTGAATTTAAAACCTGACGAATTTCAGCATTAAACCTCGACTCATTTAATTTGCTTTTATTTGAATTATGCTATTTATGTAATACATCACCATTTGTCATGTAATACAGTTGTTTAAAAGCCTGAATCAACTGCAGTTGTACATGTTTGATACAGTTAATGAGACAGGAAAGTTTTGTGTGTGTGTGTGTGTGTTTATATACCACAGAGAAAAACTGTAATGAAATAGCTCATAGCAAAACTGCAGTGTGTCAGTCAGGTGTAGATATACAGCACATGTTGTTTAGAGCCATTTGTCAAGCGGACAGAACATATTTTCAGAATGAGTATTCTTTGAAACCTGTCATGTCAGTATGTCAGTATGTATATATAGGTTTGATTCAGAACTACAATAAGAGTTATAGTGATTTAACAGTGATTTTTCTGCAGGCTGTATTTGCTCAATTTCCCTTTATTCCCTCCATTTTACATGCTTAAATTGTTAATTGCTGTATTTATTAATCAAATCCATGTGCTAAAATATAATTTTTTTCTTTAAAAGGTGTATGATTTGATAAAGTGAGAACATTTAATTGTTTTATAGTTTCTGTATGTTCTTCTTTACGGTTTTTTGTTGTGTTGTATCAAGATTGAAACACTGCCCTCCACCCACTAACCCAATGTAAGATACAATGTACGTAAACTCTATTGGAGCAATAACAGAAAGATAGCACAGCTGTTGTTAAGTTACATGTTGCCACAGAAACCATTCACTCTCCACCCACTCATAATGTAATGGGAAACACAAATTGATGTTGCTGTTGTTCCTGCGGTAATCTGTTGCTATTATACCTAAATCTTTCGTGTCACACTACAAATACTGAAAGTAGCAAAGTGGTGGTGGAACATAATTGAAAAACAAGCAATTAATCCTGGTTTCATCCACACCCACTGTTTAATATCCTGGGTGATCAGTTTCCTAATGTAACAGTAATTTAGTAATTGTTTAAAGCGTGTCTGCTGACAACATCCCATTGTAAGTAATGAAACTGTGTGGCTCAGTTTAGGGCTTTACTTCCTACTGCATTTGAGTTTCTATGATGCCGTGATAATATTTTGTAGTGAGGATCTTAAAATGAAATAACTTATTAATTAATAATTGCATGGTTTGCATATCAATCAACAAAATGTCCAACAAAGACACAGTGAAAACTAAAACTGAAGTAAAATAGTTTGTAAATGAATTAAACATTCCAACCTGAAATCTCTAGCTCACAAATGTGTTTAGATGCTTGGCAGTCAACTTGTGGTGAGGTTCATTTTGTTTGAGACAAACACTAGACAGAGGATCTTCTAAAGAGTGCTGAGCAAGTCCGAATACACATATTAATAAAAAGTGCTGATAAAAAAATCACTTTGCATTACTGTGTGTGAAATGATGAAATTGACAGTTCCTATTTTAAAAAATGCGAAACGGTGAAATGGGTCTTAAATCTACATTAAGACCTACAATCCTGACTATATTACTGTACCATCATCAATATTTCATCAAACCTGCAGGGAGTAATGAAAATAACTTCATATACATAAAATAAAAAATCTAACCAAGCTAACTTACCTTATCCATCCTGTACATAAAGAACTATTAGAAAATGAAGAAAACTGCAATTACTGCATTGTGGTTGTATGCCCCCCACCAACCAGTGAAGTCACAGCTGTCTTGCTTGCATCTTCTCTAATAGGTTTATGTATGAACAAAAATTAACATTTGTGAGAAATGTAACAAAATTTGCTGGTCACCCAAGACTCAGTCCAGAGTCCAGTGTGAGGTGGGGTTTGCGCAACGAAATCACTGTGATTAAGCTCAGGCTAGGGGCATATTGCTATAGACTGATACTTCCATACTTCCATGTGTAGTTCTCTCTAGTTTTCAGCCAAAAACAATGTTATTGATTGCACTGAAAAAATGGCAGTGGCGACAGTGCAAACACTAATAAGTTTATCTTTAGCCTTAGAAACAGATTGTGTTTTTGAAGTCAAGACTCTCTATTAAGCCAGGTCACAATCTTTCCCTGGCCTTAAGCCAGGACTGTGAACCCTACCGTACTGAGTGCTTGAACTTGTTGTTAACACTGGAAGCACCAAATATAGACAGTTTTGCAAAACAGGATGTTGTAGATATTTAGTTGGATATTCTGGCAGACAACAATATACTGCCTGTGTACATTTAATTAATATGTTAAGTACCAACATATTTGTCATTTCTATCAGTTAGATAAGACATTGTTCTAAAAGTCACTCTCTCTTGAGACCATTAAATCAATTGACTTCTTGAGAATTATGATCATTGCAGGTGTAGTATGTGATTATTTAGTGTGTTATCCTGCTCTATTAAAATGCATTTTGCTAAAACATATCTTTTATTTAAGTAACATGTGTTAGCAGCAGCTTTATGACTCCAGCTGCTGTGTGTGAAACAACCCGTCAGGCTGCTCATGAGGATTAACACTGCTATACTCCTGTGCACAGGAAGTGTCTGCAAGGATTAATCTTAAAAGTCTGCATGTTTGATGACATTAGCTTCATTTATGTGCACCGGTCCTTTCTGATGGAAAGTTGCATTTTATTTTTTTTTAATGTGTGACTAAATTGAGTTTGGCAGCTGGGTTAAAAGCACATACTGAGACATGGAATTATAAGAAAGAGGCAGAGAGTGAGAGGAGAGAAGGGACAGAAATAACATTTTGTAACATGTTTTTAAACTTATTTCACCTGAAGCTAAAGTAGATTTAAAAACATTAATTCCGCATGTGTCAGTGTCGGTAATATCTGTCAACTGTTTGGTGTGAAAGCATGAATCATATATAGCAATTACTAATATCTGAAATAGCTCAAATAGATGTAAAACTGTAAAGAGCCAGTGAGGGAGTGTTGACCGGTGTGTGTGCGTGCATGTGTCCTGACCTGCCCAGAGTGGCAAATAGCCCCAGCAGCCAGAGAAGGCTCATAGCTCAAAATATCACACTATTAGCATCCCTGCAGCACTACTTTAATTATCCCAGCCAGGATAGTATGCAGCTTCTTCACAGGCTGAACATGTTGTAACACACGTGTACCTCCACACGTCAGCATCACCTGGAGCAGCAACAAACACAGATGTTCCTAAAATACCGCTATTAAAAATCAATGAAGTTACACATAAGCAGTAGCCTTATGAACGCTGTAGTATTTGCAGTGCTCCATGTGTACACACACTAAAATATGCCAAGTGGTAATGCATTATAAAAGACATGAATATAATAAAAGTACATTTAAAATCATGGTTAGTCAGTCTGAAAAACTATTATCTTGTCATCAAATGTGAGATTTTATTAAAATAAGAAATAATGTTTTTGTGGTGTTCATATTTAATTTTAGGACCATTACCACATTCTGTTTTAATAATGTCATTATTTTTATCACATTTGCAGTCAACTAATGTGGAGCAGGCCTGTATTTCCTCTCCTTCTCACAGCAACGACTCCATGATAATACCCATTTGGAAAATGTATTCTAGTAAGTTAATAATCAATAATAATAATTAACACCACCTGATAATTTTAATATTATGACTTATCGATGTATATTAACATTAAGACACATCTCACCAACAACACTGTGAAGCTAAAAAAAGTCGCCATAAATGTTGTTATATCTACAGTGATATACAATATTCCATATGACAAGAAGATATGACATCTATCATCTGCTGTATACTTCCTTTTTCACTGCAGGGTCACACAGGACTGTCCCAGTTGCTATTGCCAGCTCCCAGAGAGTGACAAGTGGTTTACTGGACAGGTCACCAGTGTATCACACAGCTGACACATAAAGACACACAATCAAAGTCACATTCACACCTAAGGGCAACTTTGTGAGGGAGCCTTTATTTGGGTCCCATAAAATCTGATAGTGACTCACTGTAACAGGATGCTGTGATACTCACATGGGGATGCAGTGTTCCAATGAGCCATCATAGAGTTTGTACAAGACACTGAGATAGGAGGCACATTTTTTGAATTTGAGGAGATGCAAATATACAGAACGAACAGGCAAACGAAACAGCAACAACCAAGTAACGTCAAAAGATAAGTGTGGAAGAGCATGAACCAAGCCGTGCCAGGCAGCAGATACCTGCTGGTATAATGGACTGCCAAAAGAAGGATACTCAGTAAAGGCCAAGCCCAGTGCATTAGTAAGAGTACAACAGTAAGATAACATGCAGACACAAGCTGCTCAGAAATGTCTATCAACAGAGCAAAGATCCTGCAGGGACTTTCAGATCCAGGCAGACACGAAGGCAGTGGTGACTAATGTAGCAGCTCTTTAGTGACTGCACATGTTACTATATTACATAATATTTCATTCATGGAGGAAGATGTACACTGATCAGTAAACTCCCACTCCCACTTGCTGTCACTCAGCTTCACTCACTTGACTTTTATTGCTCTTTTCTGTTTTCAGTCTCATCTTTATCACCGATCATCATCAGTGGTCTGGACACTTTGTGGTGAGATCCTATAGTTCTAATGTTGTGCTTTAAGGTAGGTTAGTTTGGTTTAGAACAAACAGAGTTTTTGACCTGATCCCAGACTTTTGACAAATTCTTTAGTTTCTCTTGTGTTTGACCCTTACTCTTTTCCCTCTCTTTGGTTGTCTCATTTTGAAAACCATGGTACAGCAGATAGTAATAATAACTTATAAGAAACTGTGAACCACCACACACCCACCCACACACACACACACACACACACACACACACACACACACACACACACACACACACACACACACACACACACAATGCCATTTACTAGCATCAGATAAGATGATCATGAAGAAGGCCTGTCACCAACTTGTGATTTTTATCAGGCAGAAGTAAAAGCACAAACACATCTTACAGTATGAGACTGTCTCATCTGCTATAATGCTTCTTAATTTTGCAATTCAAAGGAAACTGTGTAATAAATCAAATTAGTTGGGAAAACCATTACAGTTTGTGAGCATTAGCAACATTAGAAATTAGGTGCATTAATACTGAACTCCATTTATAAAGATTATAAACAGTCAGCTGAAAAGTTATTTGGAAAGTACTTTGTTGTAAATGAGCAGTATTTTCATATACAGTACTTATGCTTGAACACTAAAAGCTTTTATCAATGTAAACAGATGATAGATTATTGAAGATTATCAAATTATAAGAGGCAACAATTACTGAAGAATCTTAGCCTGTAGGAACAACATGCTTTTAATAACTGAGTGAAGATCTACGTAACTTTTTTTGTAAGAGAGGTGATGAAGTAAGAGCGTGGCAGTTAAACTGATTGGATTGAAGGCGCAGCAGTAAGAGAGACAGGGTGTAAGTACTGAAAGAAGACAGGAAGACAATAGGTGGATAAAAAGGTGTGTTTCAGGAATGCCAGAGTGAGTAAAGTGATTTGCTCACTCAGTTGAGATGGTATTTGGGTACACGTACCTAAAACTAATGCAGTAAAACACAACTTCCGTGCAATAGATCCTCATTTATAAAGGTGACAGTGTTCATGTTTTGATGAAACTGTTTTAGAAAGCTGGTATGATCATTTTGGAAAATGTAGTTTGTGCTGCTTTTGAATTCTACTGGGTTTTACTGAGAAAAGTTTCTGTTATTTTGTCCACCCTTAAGTGTTTATCTCAATGAGGGTAGGCTGCATAACAACAACACCTCTTTATGGCCTAATTCCAAATATAAACACAGTCAAACCAGCGGTTTAAAACTTTTCAGCATCTCTCTGTGTTCTCTCTCTACAGGTGGGTGGTCACACGATGCTGCCAATCCGCTGGATGCCTCCAGAGAGCATCATGTACCGGCGGTTCACCACAGAGAGTGATGTGTGGAGCCTTGGTGTGGTGCTGTGGGAGATCTTCACATATGGCAAGCAGCCCTGGTACCAGCTCTCTAACAATGAGGTTAGAGCCACATGTGCTCTGCATTCATTCACTGAGTCGCAGTGGTCACAGACCTCAGAGACACTAAATTACACATATTCACCCTCATGTTTACGACCTACACTCAAACACGGAGACATTGGGATAGTGTTGCTATGATTAAAGTCTAAAGTTAGAAAGTTGGAGAATTCATTAAAACCTGGAGGTAAGCAGCAGACAAAAACAAATAACCAACACTGATTGAAACTCAGTCCAATACTGTGACTACTCCACATTTTATACCATCTAAACCAAAGGTTCTCAAACTGTGAGGAAAAACTGTCAAATAGGAAAATATCATAATTAAGTATGCCGAATCAGTGTCACTTCTTTTGAAGCACAGCCAATATAAATTATTTATACGTATGTGTATATATATATATATACACATACTGTATATATATATATATATATTTGCCACAGTTACACCTTAAGCCTCTGGACAGGACGAGCTGTGCTCAATAAATTTACTGTAAAGAAGGAAATATCTCTACACTGCTGCCAGACTGTTCAGTGAGTGTAAAATATTTGATTCACATGTTGTACATATGTTTACACAGTTTCAGATTCAGCCTGGTGCTTATGCGCTTAGTTGTAAGCTATTGTCGTTGATACCATTGATTCTCATTATTTAACTTTTTTTACTGCATCTGTGTGTGTGTGGGACAGCATTTGGTTCCTAGTCACTACTTGTGCTCTACATATGAGGCATGAAAAGACGTTTAGTAAGGAGCTGGTGGAAATAGACTAGTTTGCTGTATATGAAGAGGATCTAATGAGGGAAAAAGGAATAGAGTGTGAATGTTCTGGTGATTGGAAATAAAGACAGGTGAGCAGGTGAGAGTCAAGTGACTGAGACAGGGAGACATCTGGTGGGCAGATGGAGAGTGACAGGAGACAGAAGTAGAATGGTCAAAATAAACAAAATACCATAGTACGAACAGTTTAAAATGCATAAGGCTGTTTTACTCATCATGTCTAAAACTATTTAATGTGTGAAAACACAGCTTTGCCTGTAAAATATTTGAGTCACCCCTGTTTTATCACAAAATGGGTTTAATGTTTTGGATAATTTGTAAAATAAACTAGTCACTTGTATGGCAAAAGTGAAAAGGTATTTGAGAACCCACTCATATAGATTTTTATTTTTCATTTTCAGTCAAGTTCTGTTATGGTTATTTAATGATTGTGTCTTTTAATGGTATGATAATTTCCTTCTACGAATTTCTAAAGGAAATAAAAATGTCCATTTTATTATGTAAAGACAAATTGTCCTTTAAATCATCTTTGTTAACTGTGAATAAATAAGAAAACTTATATTTCCCCTTGTATGCTGTAGGTGATTGAATGCATCACCCAGGGTCGTGTGCTGCAGCGACCACGTACCTGTCCTAAAGAGGTGTATGACCTGATGCTGGGCTGCTGGCAGAGGGAGCCCTACATGAGGCTGAACATCAAGGAAATCCACAGCATGCTCCAGAGCCTCGCCAAGGCCTCACCTGTTTACCTGGACATACTGGGCTGATAACCCAGTGCTTGTGTATGTACTTTGCGTGTGTGTGTGTGTGTGTAAAAGGTGGGGCTTCACATGTGGACAAGTATTGTTTGTCTGTACATGATGATGCAGAGAGGAGGAAATGAAGGTTGTGTGACAGTGTGAGTGCGTCTGTGTACAGTACCTGGCTGTAAATGTTACTGTAAATGCTGTCGTCCGTGTCCTCATTACTTTGAAAAAAGCCTTAAATTTCTAGTGTTTTGCTTTTTTTCCTTTTCTTATTAATTTGCAGATGTTACTGAGGCATGTTTCAAAAAACCAAATCACATATACTATTATGTAACTTTATCCAAACCTTCAACCCTCCACATACAGTATTTGTTAAATGTATAAAAATGAATGAAACCCAATAATCAAACACATTGATTTCTGAGTTATTCTGTGCAGTCGCTGCATTAAATTATCACTCCTTTGTATTTCATATGTCTATGTCAGTGAACAAAGGGAAAATAAGATGTCTCTCCACAATTCACGGTGTAAAGACATCTGTGTAGATAAGAAAGCTTTCTCTTCTTTCAACAGTGTCACACAAAGCAACATATTCTGCAAGAAGATACATTTTCTCACTGAGTAGAAGTGTTTTGTTTTTTTTTTTGTCCTGGGCTATTTTAATATTTGTAGAATTTCGAAATGTTGGTTCTGTTTTCATACTACTGTTGATTTAAATCTGTGATTTAGACACAAACGTACCATATGTGTAAATGATTATACAAACTAGTTTCAAAAACAGTGTGAAACCCAAAACAGAATTCACAATATGAAGTTTAGAACACACAAGGGCAGACAGCATTATTTTTTTGTAAATATCTCTTCATGTTTAAACTCATTACACAAGGTCATCTACAGTTACAAAGTACTGTTTAAATGTTATACTCATTCACAGTCTTTTCCCCTAAAGCACAGAAATGAGGACTTGGTGTTGTTGGCTGTGCACGTCTGAAAAAAGATGAGCACAGGTTGTTTTGCTTTTATTTATCATTCACCAGCAATGCCATTTAGCTGTTGTTCGGTGGCCCAAATCTGTAAGTGACGTGGTTTTGTATGCATTTTCAAAGACAGGTCTCACATGTTGTGTGTGTTGTTGTCGTGTATGTGGTTATGGAGAGAAGATGAATTTATGTTTTTTTGTTTTTTTGATGGGATCGGCGTTTCTAATGCACTGTTGACGGGGCATTTTGATGCAGCTAACTAGATGAAATATATTGAGGATTTCTTTTTAATTTTGTCTTTGAGTGTTATGACATTACTACCTTGTTTGTTATTTATTTACAGTGCACTTTACACAGTAGACTAAGTGACTGCAGTAAAAAAAAATGTAAAGAGTCTGATTGCTCTTAAAGTATCCCAGGGATGCTTTCATCTCTCTCTGCAGCCAAACTGGTGACTGATGCAGGTCCTCGACCTGAGCAGCGGTGAAGCACATTTGTACAAGTTTGTTGTAATAATTTCCCAGATTATCTATAATAGCTCTGCTTCCCTGAGATTACAAAAAAGTGGATCAAGTATCTAGTGAAATCTCCTGAATTAATCTGTACAAAAACCATCATGTTTTGTCACATAAAGCAGCAAGGCTCTTTGCTGAGACAAGTTAAGTGCACTTTGATTGACTGCATTAATTGACCCCCAAACGCACAACCTGACCACTCTCCACCTTGACCTCAGCTGCAGCTTAATAACAAAAAACATTTCACCCTGGCTCTGTCAGCCATGGCTGAAGCAACTTTGTCCTTAAAGAAAATTATTGAAGAAAATAAAGTTTTTGTGTCCCTCTTTGTTTTATTACAGCATTTGTTAGTTTTGTAAAATAGCCATGTCTGCTGTACATATATTGCTGTCCTTTCTGTACAGTTCTGATATTTGTCTATATGAATAGTAGGCTATGTTTAATAGTATAATCTGTTTTAAGCAGGTATCATGTCAAAACTGTGTGACATCTATCGAAGACAATGTGTTATGGGCCACTGGCAATACATACTATATGTAAATAGGATTTAATTTGTGCAACATTGTATAATTTCTTTGTGCTTGTTCATAATACCAGTGAGAATACAATCCTTTTTTTGGCAACTTTTGATCTGCAGAGGACTTTCTTTGAACGATCTGTTTTTCTCCGAAGAAGAAACATAAAAAAAAGAAAGAAAAAAGGAAAATGATCTCTTCTTTCCTCTCCACTGTGATGGGGAGCTTACACAGGGGCTGTCTGAGAAGATGATGTCTGTCTCTAGGAGGACCATAGACTCTAGATCTGATTAAACATCACGATCTCTTCGAGATGACAGGTGTCCTAGCAGACGTGTGGCCGATAGCGAGGAGGTAAAAAGTTGCCTCCTGGCCAATGCCACCACTCAGCCTCTGACTGACTGTAGCCTATTTTGATCCTCTTTCAGATGAATAACTGTGACTTTGCATCATGAATAGTATATTATTTTGAATGTAATCTAGAAGGGTTGGGACCTTTTTTGAATGTAATCTATCCTGGGAGGGTGGGGTTAATGATTTTTTGTAAATATACATATGGTAAAAGAAAAAAAAAAAAGATTACAGTTTTCATTCCTGTGCAGATAACAAATTTTACTTACTGTGTGAATACAAAGAAAGTGCGTATGTGTTTGTGTGTGTGACTTATGTGACTGAGATGGTGTATGTGTTTGCACATACATCCATACACAGGAGTGTGTATGATTGTAAGTGTGTGTGTGTGCGTGTGTGTGTGCTTCCCTGGCAGATTTAATCCTGCTTTACTCAGCCGGTTCTATCAATCAATTCAATGCTTTGTGCATCATGTGAGTAGCTTATCCACAATTAATGGAAATGTTCCTTGTGATACTGTGCATTTAATAAAGGTGGTATGTCTTACAATATGCTTTGTGACCGCAGTATTCTTGATGTTTCTATTCACAAAGTTTAGAAGCAAATATAAGATTCACCAGTAGTTCTGGATTGATCTGACAAACTGGACAACTACAACTTAAATAAGCAGTAGTAGTAGTACTAGTAGTAGTACTACAGTACCAGTCGAAGGTTTTGACACACCTTCTCCTTTAGTGTTTTTTTTCTTGTACATTCATACTGAAGACATTGAAATTATCACAGACCATTTACGGAACTACTCTGCATTCTCTCAGTCAGCCTCGTGAGATTGTCACCTGGACTGGTTTTTCAACAATAATGAAGTAGTTTCACAGAGGTGTTGAGTATTTGTTGGAAGCTTTCTATCACTCTCCAGTCCAACTCATCCCAGACTATCTGGATTTAGACTGGGTGATTGTGTAGGCCAGGTCATCACTCTCCTTCTTGCACAAATAGCTCTTAAATGTCCTAGAGGTGTGTCTGGGGTCACTGTCTTGCTGGAAAACAAATCATGGTCACACTTATTGCAAATCGGATGGCATGTCACAAGTGTGTCCTCAATTTTGACTAAGTTACCAACAGTGTGACCAGCAAAACACCCCCACACCATCAAACCTTTTCCTTTCCCAATCTAATGTCAGTTCCCTGTGTTTCTTGGCCCAAGCAAGAAACCTCTTGCTTCTGCTTGTAATTGTTTCTTTGCCTGATTTAAGCATGAAGTCCTGACTCGCGCTGTCTCCTCTGAACAGTGGGTGTTGAAGATTTTTCAGATTAACTTCATTTCTTAAAGTAAAGATGGACTGTTACATCTCTTTACTTAACTGCTTCTTGCCACAATATGGATTTGTATAGTAGTTGTAGTAGCTCAAACAGGGTTATTGACTCAGTACATATCTTTTCTCCGCACACCTGATTGTCTAAATGTCACAAACTTGACAAGGCAGTCTGTGAATTGAAAACCACTCTAGGTGACTACTTAATGAATTAAATGAGAAAATGCATGGTAAGTAGAGTATGGTAAGCTGTCACCAAAGCAAAATGTAGCTATTGTACTTTGGATGATTTAAAATATGAAATACTTTTTTTGTTTACTACATAATTTCATGTGTTGTTTCTTAGGATAACAAAGACGCAAAGATGTGGGAAGATGTGTCCATACCCTCGACTGATACTGTATTTATACAACCCAAAAAACTAAAATATATGGTTTGCTAATTTGCTTTTATGCTAACTTCTTTTGCCAACTTTTATTTATCTTACAAAAGTTCAAAGAAATGACTCAGTATTTTCACAGACCACTGCTTTCAAAACTAAGAAACTCAATTTCCAACTCCCAACTTTTCATAAAACAGTATTTTGATACTCTACAGTTATATATAGTGAGCTTTAAATATGCAGGTGGATTTGTTCTAGCCCCATATTAAGCATACATGAACATAAGAGGTATCAAGCTTAAATTTTCTGCATATTTTGCAAAATGTCAAAATATTTCTTTAAAGCATTTCATTCATGACAAAGACAGATCCTCAGTTTACTGAGACTTTAGCTTCACCCCTGAAGGGAAGCCCTTGGACAGTCTTAACAGCAGGTATTAAGACAGCCTCCTAAAGCATGGTTGACAGTGAATCTATTTTAACATTGCTTTTGGTGGTTGGCTACTTTAAAAACAACCAGCAGCCCAACATGTGTCATGAAAGATATCCCACGGGCACCATTTGTTTCTAACAATAACTACCGGGGAGTGACATGAACAGATGTCCTAAAGCGTCTCACAAACAGACACTCAAGGACAAACCAGAGGCAAACGTTTTACTGTCCTTAGGAAAGCACCATATACTGTGCCAAGCTACACAGTATATGTGTTTCTACAGTATTACACTGTCTTGGTTATAACACAAGTGTAAGATTACAGACCTACCTTGGTGTTTTGTAATGTTAGCTCTAGGGAGCATGTTGCCCATAGCTGGGGACAATGTAGGGGAACCGTTGTGGATCAAGTCATCAAGGGCATCTTCCTGAACAGATTTATCTCGTCTTACATGAGGGGTCAGTTACTGCCCTCTGAGGGAAGCTTGAGTGCATCTGCTGCAGACAAAATAAAAATAATTACCCTGTTTGAGGGGCTTTTGTGAGTTGGTAATTAAAAGCTGTTCATTACATGTTCTCATTGGTCATCTGGTTTGATCATGTGTGCTTTCATACCATAGTTTTAAAGAAGTTTAATATTGGTTTTGCAAAATATACAAATGACACTACTAATTATAATATCCATTATGTTTATGAACAAACCTCCAAATATGAGTGTCAATAAGAGGAGTTGTAGCTGTTGACAATGCGTTAATAAAACACTTATTGCTCTTAGAGCTATAAATGATTTTTTCAATGTTTACACAGTATTTATCGAAAGGTTAAGGTAAACGGACCTTAAGTGATGGCGGTAAATCAGAGCTGGTGTTGTGTTCCTATTCTTCAAGCAGACTCTCCTAACTGGAGATGAAATCATGCCATCTAAACAAAAACATCTGTAGAATGACAACAACAACACAAAGCCCAAAAGGTGTGATGTTCTCTTGGCTTCATCAAAAGCTGTGCGCAGTTTATATTTATTATCTTCTAAATTTACATTTTAAAAAAGGTCTGCCCATATCTCAGAACCATTATGAAAGTTAATGCACAAATTCATAATACATCTCATTTTTTTACAGAGTGGGTAAAAGTATAGGCATGAAGGTGGCATGATTCAAATCAAGGCTCAAAAAAAAAAAAAAAGAAGAAGAAAACAAATAAATAGAAAGTGCTAACCTTAGCAGAAAAAATACCTTCTCTTAATTAAAAAACAACTGAGGTGTGGAAAGTCTCAAGCTCCTGTTACCAAGCAAAGAAATTCATTAAAGCCATTAAAAAAAGCATGTGTGAATGTGAGAAAATAATGTGAGAGTAATGGACACAGTTGATCTATAAATTCGGATGTATACTGTGGCTAAACAGCTTATCACTAAACATTAACATCTAGGAAAAATTAAGAGCAAGCTCTATTATCTTCTGTTCCTAGTTTTCATCTGATGCGTGTAATCATGACTCTACTGCTCTTAGAGCAGCAACTGACATTTTCAGACAGTCATCACAGAAAAAAAGGCAATTTGGAGTTGAGAGACACGTTGCAGTGTTTCTTCAGAAGCCACTGCAGAATCAAATTCTCTTAATTCATCATTCAACAAAAACCTAATAAAATATAGTTTAATTTCTGCATGTCCGTTTTGTAAACTACTCAATTTTCAGTACTTAACCATTTAAAAACTGTTGAAGGCTTTGGGACAATTAAAAAAAAAGTTTTGACAAGATCATTAAAAGTCATGCACGCTGCAAATAACTGCATGCAGTAGTTATGGTAACCCATCCAAGCAGTTTTTATTTATTAATAGTCATAAACACACAGCAGCTTCATCAGAGGAGCCAATACCCTCTTGACTTTTGAATGTGGAGTATTTATATGGAGAGCCATCTGCACGTTACAGGAAGCAAAGGTCTGCCACAGCTGCCTGTAACATTTACCTGATAAAGAAAAGAAAATGTGGGTTGATTATCAACTTCATATATAATTTATATATATGTATATATATTTATTTATATATTCTTCTTTTCTCTCGCTCTCTCAGTTGCTATTCGCACATTTATCCCACTTGCTCTCATTTATTTTTGTTTACAATGTAACAAAAATGGTGACACGCCTGAAATTACAATCACCAAAAACAAACTCAGAAAACAGAGGAGGGAGAAAGGAGGGTGAGGCCAGGAGGAACTGCTGCTATTTGTTGCCCATCACTGACAGTTGCAGCACAGAGGACACAGTCTGCTTGATGCCCGGACATCAAAGAGGAGGCGGCGGAGGCTCCTTTCCCGTAGAGCTGTTCTCTCGAAGCTGAAGATTCTCCAAAGCCACATCTAAAGGCATGATATCCACACAGCCCATGGCTCCAAAGTCGGCGAAGTCTCGGCACTCGTCCTCATCAGAGGAAGAACTCTCTTCGTGCATCAGCGTAGACAACAGCAGCTCCTGGACAAACAGGCTGCGGTCTGCGCGCTCTCCTTCTAGAAACTGCCGCTCTGCTTCAGACATCTTAGGTTCATTCAACCTGAAAGAAAACATCAACATCAAATTTTCTGAAAAGAAAAAAACTACATCATCACTGTTCACATTCCCTTGACACGAGCCATCTGCCATTGCAGTACCACTTCTTCTTCTTCTGTTTCTTGTCTGAATGACTTGGAGATTCTAACTGCTTTACTGTATTTTGATGATGTGTCTCCTGTATCTCACATCTCCTGCCACTGATCCCCACCAGAAATGATCAAAAGTACAGTGAGACAATGGTTGACAATTGCCTTCCGTACCATGGCCATGTGTTACCACAAACATACATTAGTGCACTTCATACACAGCTGTGAATACAAACAAATGCTCCACTGTCTTTGGAGAAGTGTTTTCTACTGCAGGGCCCATCTGTTAAAAAAAAAGATTACTTTGCCTTCCACGGTAATATTGATGCTCAAGCTTTTCATCAATTACTAGGCATCTTTTAACCAACAGTGTTATTAGACATCAATGTAGCATAGCTATTACAATTATATTGCCATTCTGACTTTCCATAATGTAAATCTACTTTGTTGTGCTTTTCTGTACAAACAAACAATCTCCATTACATGTCTGTTCATCTTGTCCCTCCTCTGTTACGCCTCCTGGGGAGCCATTATGTTCCTGTTAAACCCTTTTGATGTTAAACCTTTTACTTTGTAATGGGTTTGGGTTACATTAATAAAACTAGATTTTTACCATATGTCACCATAAACCTAAAATTTCTAAAGTTTGAGCTTTTGACATGTCATGGTGCGAGGATAAATATAAATAAAGATAAACATTATTATTTAAATAAACACAAGTAAATCATAATATGAAAAAAAAAATAGCCTTTATTATTATTATTATTGATATATTTATATCAAATTTAACCCTCACTCACCGTGCTAATAGGAACTGGGAGGTGTGGGATGAGGATGAGGAATTGCTTTCACCCGCAGTAGCAGTGTTGGCAGTAGCTGTGCTGGGTGGAGGGATGGTGGTGCCAGTGTTACCCGGGTTGTTGCTGCGTCGTGTCGCATGTCGGCCCGTCTCCACTTGCTGTCGCGCTGCCTGAGCCTGCTGCCGCTCTAACTGCAGCTGCATCTGGAGCTGCTGGAGCTGGGAAGCTGAAGGCCCTGATGAGTTTATCTGACCCCCTGCTGCACGGCGCACACCTGAGAGCTGAGACAACAACTCTGCAGGAACCGAAAAAACAAAAGGCTTCACTGTCAGCTGTTTCTAAATAAGTCATGATTTCAAAAGACAACACTGTAGAGTGAAAATGTGAAAGTACCAATGGATAGTGACCGACTGGTAATGGATGGTAATCAGCCATGTATAGAGAGAAAGTGTATAATTTACATTTAGTTTTAACCAGCAGAGGTTTCTACTGGAAAACACCAGCACATAATTGATTCTCACCTGCAATTGGGTCCATTGCTTCTCGGTTACTAGGGGTATAAGTGGAGCTCTGTGACGAGGAGGAAGAAAGTCCCCCCGTGGAGCCACTAGTAAAGTGCATATTTGTCCTTCGTGCTCTAGGGCCACCCAGTCCCCGTCCAGGGTGGAACATCCTGCGTACATGTCGAACACTGCTAGACTCATCATAAAGAGGGACCGTTAAGGCAGGATAACACAATTCAGTCATGTGGCACCATGTGTAGGGTCAATACATGTTAGAAATGTACACATCTTTATGAGGAAAGTGTGTGTGTAGACATAAAAAGGATATTAAATCCCTTGGCGCTCTGTGTTCAAGTGTGAGGTGAGCTGTGAAGTCATCTGTGACATGGTTGGGGTCCCCTCCTGGCAAGGCAGCACATATTGGACAGATCTGAAATGAGAAAGAGTGAGAGGTTTGTGTTTGAGGACTGTATGAATTTTATCACCCTAAACAACAAAACAAGGCACAATTGTTAAATTAAATGTTAAATCTAAACCAGCTACTGTACTTACTCACTGAGGGTTTGAGTGATGTTTATTTAAAATCCAATTAAGACAACTGCGAGTAAATGAATACTCTTGAGTAAATGCCTAACGTAGCAATATGAATGGATTTACAAATTACAATTACTGCACACATTACTTTGATTAAGAAATGCCTCAGAGAGTTCAGAGCAATTGTCTCTTTTGTGTAGATGGTGTCATTTAACGGTCATTGAGAGTGATTATTTCTGTGCAAGGTTTCTTGTTACAAATGCACCATCTGCTCCTGTTAGAGCATTTTTTGCTAAAAGCTGCTGTTTAAAAGCAGTTTTTAAAAAAAATCACTTCTCAGTTTTAGAAAAAAATTAGACTAGATTGAAAGTATTGAAAGATTAAATGATTAATCAACTGACAGAAGAACGAAACAGTTTTGATAATTGCTTTCTTGAGTAAAATCACACACAATTATTTAATTTAAGGAGTTGGTGGCTTTCAGGTTGATACCACTGCATTACTGTGTTACATACCTTCCAAGGTATTGTAAGACAGTTCTTTATGGATCATTATAAGAACTCTGCTTTGAAAGTATCATGTACTCACACAGTAAAACATACATACATCAAAATACATCATTGACCATTTTAAAATTGCATCGCAGCCCTCTGAACCGTAATCAATGCGAATCATGAGGTGCCTTGAGATTCCCACCCCTATTTATAATTCATCCATGAATGTCCTCAGTGTGTACATTGTTGGAAGTAGGCCTGCATCATATGAGGAAAATCTGTAATCTGCGATAACACCATGCAGTTCTGAGAAGACGACATGACTGGCGAAAAATAAATAAATAATAAAGTGTGCATATTAGCTGTACAGTGAATGTCATGTTGCCGGCTAAGACCAACAGAAGGCATTAATGCTATTTGTAAGAGACAGCGAAAATAGTCATAATGCATCTAATTTTTCAGTTTTTCAGTGTTCAGTACCTGTTTCAAGTAGTTTAACTGCTCCAGACTAAGTTTATAAACATCACTTGTCGTTTATGAATGCCATTCACCATATACCATATGTTCCTCTTTGCTTTTGGAACTAAATAACTAAATATACGCAGTGCAGCTGAAGCAACAGCAAACTAAACTGTAGTGAATAGATAAAGAGTTAAAAAAAACATATCCCTACATCCATTAACAATTTATTACTGATATCTCATGCAGCGTACTCACCACCTCTGTGGAAGTCTCTGCATGCTCTGAGGTGACATGCTCCTGTAGCGACGTCTCTGTGAAGCCCATCTTTCCACAGTAAGGACACGTGAATGACTGGGGTTGCTCTGCTGAAAAAGTGTCTCCTCCATAATACAGGTCTGCCAAAAGACAGTAAACCCAACAAGCTTTATGGTTTGTCAAACTAAACTTTATTGATTAACGCCAATAAAACAGCCTCAGTTAAATAAATTATACTATTCATGTTTGCAATCACGTCGGATGATTTGTAATCACAAAGTAAAATAGGACATAGGCATACAGAATTTGTGTATGATCTGTATTTCACACAACTCCTGTTTGAGGTTTCATCCAGGTCCTTACCATAGTCTACCCTGGTTAATATACACTGCATGGGGTGCTCTGTGGTGTGTCTAGTTGTCGTGGCTCCGCTCTCGTAGCACGATGCACACAGGTCGTAGTCGTAGCAGATTAAACACTTGAACCTCCTTCCTCTAAAGTTCCCTTTTAAACATGCATCACAGCTCACACCTGCAAAAGAGAAAAAAAAGTAATGCAAAGTCAAAAGTGGACCTCGCAATAAAGTCACAAATTCCTTATAACTGCGTCTGTGTGAGTGGCTGTGAGGAAGCAATCTCTCCGCAGGCCAGTCTCACTTACATGAGCATGTGTTTTGGAGTGGCACCAACCCACAAGTGACAGCAATGAAGAACTCTGGCATTCCACATGCAAGTCAGAGGCAGGACTCAAATATATCAAGCAACTGAAAGCTGTTCTCGTTGCAGCTTTTCTTATTTATTCATAGCACAGATATGCATTTTCAGGTAGCATTTTGCTTTGTGTATTTTTTCAGAGCTACATGAGCCAAAATAGTCAAAAGAAAGTTAAGTGTTATTAATGGTTATTAGTTATGATTTGGGATATTATTAGATCCCTGCTTTTCCACTTTGCTACATGATTACTATGATGACCTTTTTAAACACTAGTTAGTGGATTAGATTAGATTAGATAAAATTTGAACTTCTGCCCCACTTATATTTCCTTGCTGGGTAAAAGTGCCTATTTGACAAATGTTAGATAGTACCTTAGAAGGTATAAAGTGAATTTCTTGACTGCAGATTTACAAACACTGGCAAAAATACTAATATAGGTATAATTGTATACTGTAAAAAGTGTGTAACTTCTTCAGGTTTGGACATTAACACGATGAATTTTGACTACATGGGAATTCATACAGCGTCCTCATCAATTAACACACAATTAACTTATCATATTAACAAGTAGCTTGTTGTCCTGAATTCCCGTTAGTGGTACCAGAGTTTACTAACCTTATGTTAGCATTGTGATCAGAATAGCAGCTCCTGAGGAAATAAAGCAGGATAACCTCCTGGCTGACATGTAATTACTAACTCCTTAAAACAGCCAAATTTACACCCTCATCTGGTTTGCAGTTAATCACACCGTAACTTAACCCTAGCTAGCTAGTAGCTAACTAACTTAGTCATTGGTTTTTGGTCAGAGGCCTCACACTTTCTGTCTTCTTCTTGATGACAGTGCATTAGCTAACAACAGTGGGCTATGTGACCAAACGGGACCAAATGACGCTAGCATTACAGCTACGGGCTACATGATTACCACAAATATGAGTAGAAGACATTGAAAGTTACATTAGATTGTATCGGTGTGTAAATAATACGGCTATGAACGTATGTAAAAGCAACATTAAGTCGCACATACACCAACGACTCATGTTAGCACACGTTAGCTTGCTAGCTAGCCCTGCGTGTAGGATACCGCAGTACCTAGCAACGGCTAACTGCTAATTGCTAAGCTGCGCTCTGGTGCCATATCAGTCTGACTGAAGTTATAACCGTTTGTCTCAGTTCATCATACACACACTGTACAGTACAGCTGCTACAATTAAACGTGTGTGTGCTGGAACCAGCCTAAAGCGGACGCAAAGAGCGCGACAACCTCCCTACTTGAATAACGTTATGCTCTTAGAGAAGCTAGCTGAGAGGCTAGCTGCTCAGCAGGCGCTGTTTATCAACTCACCCTCATGTCGGGACATCCTACAAACAGCGACACTGCCCTTCCTCGGGCTCCCCAGCGCGCTTAACGGGGACCGATGCAATTTATTAGATACTAAACTGAAAAATGCTTCACTCTCGCTTCTTTTTCGAGCAAGATGGAGCCCCAGCAGCTTACAGTTTGTTCTGCTTCCCCTCCCAGTGTCATTTATCGGTAAATGCTGTGGGTGAACACCAGGTGGCGCTGTCCTCCGTTCAACCACTCGGCCTGTTCGTGTCTGGGGTTTTCATGCCCTTAGTTTTGACTCGCAGGATTCTCCACCCCGTTCAACGAGCCAATGGTGAGATAAACATTTTCTTTTCAATATGACGAGTTCGAGGTGTGAGCATTTATACTGTATTTGTACTGTGTTTTGGCTTCTGTGTCACATGTTACTGTACTGCAATGCAACCAATAGCACACTGGAGAATAACGTTGTTATTAACTTGTTGTAAGCAAACTATGCAAGCAAAATTTAAAGTTAATTTTCTATGATAATATACTCAAAGTTGGTATTTTAAGAACAAACACTGAATAATCAGTTGATGATTCAAGAAAATAATAAAAATTAGCAACTGCCCTACAATTGTAAGTTATTTGACACACAGATAATATATGATAAGCTTTAAAACAAGTTCAGTAAAACAATTCAGGTCTTAAAACTATTCTGTCTGCCTACAAAATTAAGAACAAGAGACACACATGAAGCCCAGCCTTGGGTCAATGAGATACCCTCCAAGCCATCTCTCTTTTAAACTTCTCACACTGATATGTAGTAGTCAGTAGTGTTTATTAATGTGTTTCTCAACTAATAAAACTCCTCGTACTGTAGTTTTAGTTGTCGAGAAACACATGGAGGCTGGCATGACATAATACATGACATTTGCCTTCATGTGAGGTTATAATTGCTAACAAATACTGTACATTCATAAACTCTTAATTGTATTAATTGTTATACCAAATAACTGTAGAGAAACAGTAAAAACAGTGAGGAGTGAGAGACGCATGCTGCATTCACGTGCAAAGGTTTTGTGAATTGATTGTGATTGTGTTGAACCAAACATATTACAACAATGTTCTGTTACATATGTTAGATGTTATATAGAAAAATCAAAAGCCAATGTTGAAAAAAGTCTTTGTAAAAACACTTTATTTTTGTACATAAGCTTTGGTTCATTTCTGTGCTGATGAGGACATACAGTTTGACAAACCAGTGCATTACAGTGAAGACTTCACAGCAGTGTAGAAGGCTGGGTAGAGCTCACAACTCTCACTTATTCACCTTCTTACTCTTTTACCGATGTTATTAGAGAGTAAGATCAGAAAACAATGTTTCCACACCACCTCACGTAGACAAAGAGAGAGAGCCTTAACTCCACCCTCATGCGTAAGCCTGACGCAGCCACACAAAATGACTAACTCATTCTGCACATACAATTTATTATATGTGCTTCATGTCAACAGTGGAGAGTGAGCTCTTAGGGATATTTACATATTTAAAACTTTTCTTTTTGCCTTCTTCCCTCACTTTTATTGTGATATAATGAGAGAAAAAAGAAAAAGACACAAAACACCACAATATACAATTTAAAATCCTTTAACAAAAATGTGTAGCTGTGCAACTTCGGAAAACAAAAACAAGACTGAATGACATTTTTAAGGTACTGTGTACCGCATACGGGATGACAATAAGGTTACACTACTACGTGTGCATGTTGTAGCTGTTTACAGACTCTGCCTACCACAAAAACAAACAAAACTGCTGGTGAATGGTGACACATACATGCATATTTCCACAACATTACCCCCTATATTGCAGTTTAAATGATTCAAATCAATGTATGTTAGTCATGGTAAAGCCTCTGACTTAAAATTTGAACACACTTAAAACTGAAGTAGTGGATACAAATCCTTATTTTAATAATATATGTACTTTTATTTTCTTGCAAAAAATAACAATATTTACACATTTGCATAAGCTTCGTGACAGTGGCCGGATAATTGTCTTATATGTCAAATGTCAATGTAATCATTCATGATATTTGTAGCACCTGAGCAAAATCATCTTTTCTGACCACTGATTACATACAAAAAAGTTAAGATTTATGGATAAATCTTAAATTACAAACATTAAAACAAATACAGTTATGTACATTTTATGCTTAAAAAGTTTAAGCACTTACCTATATTTACAGTACAATCAAAAGTTTGGATATTCGAAGATGCAGTTTTCTGTTTCTTTCAGTAATGATGGTGAAACTAATTGCATTTAACATCTGAGCTCAAAAAAGATTTTAAATTGGCTAAAATATGACAATAAAAGCATATTGGCTGTGCCGCTGTGTAGCTAAAGACTTGTGTAGCTAAAGACTTGTCAGTGTCTTTAGCAACACTTTGAATGTGCCTTGTCATACATCTCAACAAAAATGCCACACCAAAACAAAATGCTGTAAAATGCTTAAACGTACAGTGTTTTATAAAACTAATCAAGCGCATGTGCTTCAACACAAGAGGTTAGGCTTTCAGACAGACTGCTACAACACAAAGTTCACGTATCGTCACTGAAGAAAAAAAAATCTTTGGACGTTGTTGCTGTAATGACATAGTATGTGAGGTGGCTTAGGCAACTTTGGATCTTCATACTGAAACACCTGAGTAAAATTTCCTTTAAAGCTGGAAAAAAGCTTATGCAGCTATGCAGGTTTGGTAAAACTGCTATATGTTATACAGATGTATGCTATTTGCCAAAAGCAACCTGGTAATTGATGTCTTCCTCCTTCTCTCTGGCTCCTCTACTTGAACTGCCTGATCTGTTATGTGTGTCATAAAGAAACTGACCAGGAAGCAATAATGTTTGGAAACACGTTAGCGTTTTGTTTGCTTTGTTCGGAGACCGATGTAGCTGGAGGCTAATGCATACAGTGTGAGCCAAAGATGTTACACAATGAAAAGAAAGTGAGCATTTTCTTTATGTGAAACCATCTGAATAGCTCCACTTTTGAAACCTGCAGCTCAAAGCTTCAAAACACAAGGGATTGGAAGTGAGCTATATGCAGTCGTTGTTTGACTCCGCCCTGTGTGGGCCAGGAATTGGTAATTATGTTCTCCAGGTAGTCATTGTGTCGTAGCACTGAGGTGTCCGTGGCGTCTCTTCCGTCTGTCTGTCTATTTAAAAGTCTGCCTGTCACTTTGTGCAATCCGACAGCTCTGTAAACAGCCAGTCACAGAGCTGCTGGCTGCTGGTTTCTGGATATCTCAGTCCATTATTTCCTCTTTTGTGTAGTCCCTGGATTTCCTCTTGAAGAAGCCCATCTGGAAGAGAGGAGAATCCAGTTATAAAATTACCTAGCAATAGGTAGTTTAATATAATATAATAATAGTTGGACATTTTGGAGAATATTTTTACCCAAATCGCTGTCACCTCTGTATGCTTAACACAATATCAAGTCAGGAAGACTGGGAAGACAGATACAATACTAGCCTCCCAAGTACATGTTAAATAACTGCTGTTACACATGGGAATATTGCTCTGTAAGGAACAGTAACAGGAGTATTAATTTGTGAATAAGTTATTGTCAATGTAACTGTACAAGTCTATAGTTTAAGAGTCTTTGAACCTGCAAGTTGTAAAGGCATTATTATAAGCTCTGTTTACTTAACACAGCCTAATAACCTATATATAATAAAATACATGTTAAAATGTAAGTTTGCACAAGTGCGGACACACTGGTAACACTATGTGGCAAAATGTAGAAAATTACATCAGAACACACATGACATTTACATCCATGACTTATTACCACATGGAGGAGGGTTCCTAAAACACAGGCCTCATACACCTGCAATCCATGCTGGTCATGGTTTTCATCTCTCTAGTCATTTTACCTTTATTTAGGACTTGCACGCAAGTAAACTTCATCCTAAATTAACTAATTAGTATCTGAGGTGCAGGAGGGCAAGAAGCCTAATCCCGTCAGTCATCACCTTACTTAATAACAGACCCCGCTGAGCTATGCTGTTTGCTGTTGTTTATTGTCTTTATTGTCACTGTTGTCAGAATTGTTACTGTTATTGTGCTGCTATGTGCCTTTTGTATGACTATCAAACAAATGCATACTATATATATAGATAGAGAGATATATAACTAGTTATGTTAGATCCACTTTTTAAACAAAGTGGAGCTAAGACTAAAACCAGATTCATGTTTCATGGCTGTGTTGATTCATCCTTCTCTCAGCAAGACAGCAATTAAGCTGAAATATGAGCATTTTTCCACAGTGTAAATTTATTCTGTTAAAGACACAAATGGTAAGTTGCCACAGATGGTCAAGGTATTTTGAAGCTTATAAATACTCTGCAGCCTGACTCAGGAAATGTTACCTTCCATAGAGCAAAGATGACAAGTGCTAAGATCAGCAGTCCTATCAGGATGCTGAGTATGATGACCCAGATAGGAATTCCTCCTAAGGTCTCCTTAGAAACCTGGATCATTACCTGTGTGGAACACACATTCATACTGTCAATGTACAAATGCCGGCAAACACACACATGCACATAATGATGATGCCAAAACCATTCCATACCAAAATGTTATGACTTACTGTTCTGTTCTTAACATTGTCGTTCAGCTGGAACAGCTTGTCTCTGATCCCCAGAGTACCATTCACCACCATGCGCAGATTGGAAAAGTCGCCCTGTAAGATAAATCTCTTTAAAACATTTGCTTTCCTGTTCAGTCCACCAGTCAGCCAGCTGCCAATCATCCTACTGCGTTGCTCTATAACTTATTCTTGTTCTGAACACACCAAAAGACAAAGGGACGCAATAATCATTTTGACCAACCTTAATGAACGTAGGTTTCCACACCCTGAATGTCACATTGACCTGACTGATCTTGGCTTCAGGGAGCCTGCAGGTAAATGATGCACAGGGAAGCCTTTCACAGCTCTGTAAAACAAATAAAGCAACACAGGGTGAGACAGGAGCACACTCCATGAGGAAGGGATACTGTGAACATCTGGCTTGAATTGATAGCCCAATACAATGAGTCTCATGAAGCCAACTCTAGCTATTGTTTTTTGCTAAATATATAATATCAAAAATAAAATATGTCTGCAAAACTGGGCCTCAGCTCCATGGAAATCCTCTTTTATCTCAGCTTGTTGTATGTAGACATGACACTGTCAAATCAGTGAGTGAGTATTATGAAGGTACTTTGCATAATAAACGATAAAAACAAAGATTTAATTGATATTTAAAGAGAAAGCATGTTGTGATATGCTGATTGTGACGCTATAGACATGGGCCAAAGTTGTTTATTAGCTATAATGAGTAAGGCTTTATTTTAGTATTCATAAGCAGTATACAAAGATTTAATGAACAACCTTTACCTCCTTTAGACCAGTCTTTACTTATGGGTTTACACGTTGTTCTAGTTGTTAACAAATTAATTAATAAACACATTGATCTACTTACTATTGCATTACATTGTGTGTTAGATTTGACTTAGTATGATAAGTGCAGCTCACTGTATTGTCTGTGCATCACATGATGGTAGATTTTAACTAAGAAGAAGCTAAAACTCAAAACTTAATTTGTTTAGATGAATCAGTTTCAATGTATAACTCAAGTCAGTCATATATAAACCTCTATTAAATAGAAATAGTCTGGTTTAATAAAGCACCGCTCAGATCAGCAGCGTTTAGAAGATAAACTTTCATTACTCACCAATAGGAAAGCACTAAGTGTTTCTTTGCTTGGACTGGGCTTCACAATGTTTGGGTTAATATTCTCGGGGTTGATTAAAGACATTGCGTCACATTTCACCTGCAGAAAAGGACACAGATGTAAAAGTGGGTCTGTTTATTCAGATGAACTTGCGCATGTTTGTGCATGTATACACACCTGTGGACTGGTGGTGACATGAGTCAGGTACAGTAAGTTGTTCTTCAGAGGAGACATTTGAGGATAAGTCACTTTTAGGTCGAGAGATGGTGTCACCGTATCACCCAACCTCTCCACCTAAAAAGGGTGAAACAGGGACAAACTTTCATTATACTTCTCCATATCTGCATTACCAAACACGCCAGTTGTTTGCAGTGATATACTCTATGTTTATATTAACAATTCATTAGATATGATCTGTACCGTGTAGTTGATGGTGACCTCCTCTCCAATCATGCTTGTGTCATTGAATATACTGGAAAACTGTTCACCCTCTTTCACGACAATGTGTTCATCTACAGGATGCCTACAAGAGAAAACAATCTTATCAGCCTTTCTCTTTCAGAGAGAAGTTTGTGTATCATTTAAGGAAGCTAAAACCTCTTGTTACCACACTCTTATCAATAAAACCTTCTTACTAAAGTGGAAGACTGCCAAAACATGTAATATCAGCTTGGCATTACATTAGCTGCTAATAGCATATCTCCTGTTGGCAAGTTGGACTGCTGGTAATGCAGGCAAATGGTTTTAAAAAGAAAATGCATGAAATAAGACATAACAATATCACTGGGTGATACTTTAAAAATTGTCATTAACCCAGGTGTGCGATGCTAAAGCAGTGAGGCCTACTGACTTTTTAAACATTTCTTTTGTTGTGTTTTTAGCAACTTGAGATAAATACAAGAAGAAGTAGAGCAGAATGACAGTATACGGTAGTCTTTACTCTCTTATCATTGATTGCTTAATTTCATTATCAGATTATTGCAACTACTTAAAATTTCTATGGGGTGAGAAAGCCAGTGGAGAGGGAGGAAAATAAGGATAGATCCTTGTGTTTGATGTCTAGAGGGTTTGTGTTAATGTTCACTTGACATTCTTGGTTGTGCTACACACAAGAGCACAAAAGTAGAGCTGTCTTGAAATATTATATAGAATTTATTTTGCAAATCGAAATGTAACATAAAGGCACAGCATTTTTGGAAAACAATGTATTGATGCTAGTAATAGTGTGGATGTAGTAGCATCCTGCTGAAGCACAGTCACCATTGTCTTATTATATAATTGTGCCAAAGCATCTTATTGCAACAAAGAGGAAACAAATGGAAATTTTAACCGTGAATATTTTGACCTGACAATCAAAGGCATGGCAAGTAACCTTTAATTAAACAGTATGAAGCCATCTTTAACATTATTAAACACTCCTGGGCTGCGCTTTGCTATGTCAGATTATAATGACTGACTTATACTCACGCTGAGAAAATGAGCCCAACTTCATACTTCACAGGGATTGAGATCTGCACTGTGTTGTCATGCAGGGTAGACTCCAGCTCTTCACTGTCACTGTGGGAAATTTATCACAAATTTATACTCCAATGCATACTGTGATATTAATGACAACACAACATTGTTAACATAAACATTGTTACTAATTAATCACAAAGGCAAAGATTGTTTTATACTGTATGATGCACTTTCAAATAGAAATAAAACACACTGTACTGATTCTCTCACCTTGTAGCCGTCACGTTGATCTGAATGACCTCCTGAATATGTTCAGGATTAACTTCAAATATTACTTTAAATGTTTCCTGTGAATATTAAAACACATAAACATTTTACTGCTTAGCAGACAGAGAATAACTCATATACTGAGCAGGTAGTGTGTATTCTGTACCGTGCACAGGTCAGATGAATGTATGCTAACACTAACCTCTGCATTGCTTCCCAGGAATGGGTATCCAACAGCACACTCCGCCTTTGTGTTATTCAGAGTGCACCCCTTCTCTGGCTGATGATGCAAAACAAAACTGCTTGTTATCACACATGTCGCAGTTTGGAAACACTAAAATGATGCAGAGAGTCTCACCTCTACTTTAACATAGTTGATGTTGGGTGTAAAGCTGAGGATGGCTTTGGTGTTGTATGCTTTGTCTCTGCTGTTTCTAACCCCGATGTTCACATCAATCTTGTTTGTGTTTGGTTTTGGTTTGATAACCATAACCCTGAGTGAAAACAATAAACACACTTAGCTGTGATGCACATTTCTCCCCACAAGGGTGCAGTCATGCACCAGAAGCATTACAATATAGTACATTATGTTATATTTAGTACATGATAAAACTATTTTAATGTTAAATTACACTTAAATAGCTGTCATATAGTTCTTTTTTTCCAAATTTGTCTTAAAAAACTATGTGCCTGTATGAGCATTAAAAGCTGTCTGTGAAGAGATCCCTTCCTAATATAATAAATAAATGTTATATATAGGTTATAATCCACAGGCTCCAACAGTCTGACTTAGCACAGTGTTTTTAGATTGAAATTCTGTCCTTGTTGACTATCACTTTGGGTTTAAGAAGCCATTTTATTTTGTGTACGCCTTCCAGAGACTTTGACCAGTAGGGGGTTAACACTAAAAATATTGTACACAAACCCTGCAACTTTTAAGATACTCAGTTGTTTTGTTATATTAGCTTCAGCAGAACTATGAAATTACATTTTACCCAGAGAGAGGACTTCCCTCTGTTACTCTGAAATAAAATTTTAAAACAATTTCTTTAAGAGAGGATGTACATTAACAGCAAACAAAAACTGTTTTAATGAACATACTAGTATTGCTTTAAGATGTACAGTGATTATATTAGGATTCCACTTACCCATTTTCACTACAGCTTACTGTGAGAGAGAGGTCAGCAATGCACTTTTCACCATCTCCACAGTCCACTAAGGGAATCTACAAGACAGAGAAGAACAATATCAAAATGTATAGAAGTTAAACATTTGAGTTCCCAGTCAAAAATATGTGATGCATATTGTTACTTTACTTGGATGTTTGAACTTCTCTGTACAGATTGATGTGGCAGCTAGAAGGCTGTTTTCACATCCTGCTGAAAATGGAACATTTTGTCTGTGTTCAGCTAAAGTTTGTACACGGTGATGTCAAACTAGTGTGAAGCTTAGTTATGGTCTAGTCTGTAACTGATAGTTTATTCATATACACAGACTTACATTAGACTGTCAAGAGAAATGGGGACATGTTGGTGGGAAAACCATTTACAATGAGACACAACTTATTATTGAAAGAAGTGGATCTCTGTTAGACCTAAAATAAGTCAGAAGGGCAACTTTAAAATGTTGGAATAGCAATAATATTTTGCTTCAGTAACTGCTCTACAGAATGAAAATCAGCTGCAGGCTGTGCAGTGTATTTGTTTGTTTCCCTGACTAAAAGAGTGCATTTGATGACCTTAATTTCCTTTGCCTTTTCCCCCTGAGTGTTTGTGGGTCACAGTTGTATTTCTTCCCATTCTCAATACCGTCCCACTGGACTGTTAAGTGCAACAGTGTCTGAACTCCCAAGAAAAGACAAGAGACTAAAAAGTTATGTGCAGCACAATGTCAAAAGAAAAACATTCAGCTTCCGTTTGATGACTTCCCAATTCTGTGTGTGACACTTCGCTTCCTTTCAATAACAATAACAGGAGAGGTCATAATAATGTTTCCTTGCAGCATGCCTTGCTGCTATGGCAGATTCTGGATCTGAGAGAGTGAGGATGCATCACATATAAAGACAATAAGACCAAATATGGTGTTTGGTTTAGATGAGAAAGGAGGTGGTGTTGTTACTGCTGTGCATTTCACACACCCAGGCTTTACTGGCATTTGTTATGTGCTGAAGATAACTTCTCATGTGATATTTTCCCTGTTTATCTGGATACATCCATTATTGCATTCAACACTAGAAACCCTCTTGTTAGAACAAATATGCATGTGGGAGTGTGGGAAGGCTGTCCCGAATGTTGGTGTTGAAACACCAATGCAGACTTGAGGAAAAACTGAAGGACGGCAGTCAGCTGTTGCAGACACTAATGTACTGTAACAGTGGCAAATTTGGAGCCAGACAAGAACACCCTGCCTCTCAGTTTTGGATTATTAAGACAGACAAATGGAGGATGTTAAAGATGAGGTTTCAATCCTTCCTGTCTGTGACTCTAAATCTTATGCTCGCTATGCTGTTATTTGGCTGTTAATAGTTAAAGTACTAAGAGAGACTCTTGTAAGTGATATGAAGTTTGTCTTACTGTCTTATTGATGGATCTAGGAAGGCTTTCATCCAGGACAGGGCCTTGGTCTTCAGCTAGTCCAAACTCCAAAGAGACAGAGAGAGCATCTCGAAAGTCCAGCCGGGCCTGTTGAGGAGAAGAGACAGGTTGACATGCTAACATTTGCTAATTTGTACAAAACATAAAGTAAAAAGGTTGACAGGAATGGCATTAGTTTAGATTAGTCCTGTATTGACATATATATTTTTACAGGATCCTTTTGGGCAACCCAAAAGGTTCATGAGAGACAGGATTTGACCTGACTTGAGTGCATATATAAACAGCTTAAAGATCACTGAATTGTGGCCTTCGGGTAGCTATACTGGCTTTAGATTTTTTCCTCATTATAAAATTATTATTTTTATACAGGTTTGTGCACTGTATATACACATTTAGTGAATCAGTGCATTGGTTAAAAGTGGGAAACTGGCAAGCCATTGAATGTGATATGGCAGCGTAGTAGTAAAAAATTACTTATTGTTAAACTGTGGGTTCCCTTACTGGTTTGGAGTGGGATATGGAGAAGTGGTCTTAAAACTAACTAGACGTATTGCGTCTGATTATTAAAGCCTTTTTGGGACATGGTTTAATTTGTAATACAGCTCCTTGTGGTTGTTCCTGACTCATCTGTTCTGGTTTGGATTTGCTCCATCTTGGACTGAGGTGAGACAGTTGCTATCTTTTTGTGTCTGGTACAAATTTTCCCCTTGGAGACCTCTGCCCTGGACAAAGTGGGAAGCTTCTGCAGATACTGGAGGACTAGAACAGGGCAGGTATTCATGCTCAGCACACACAGCAACAACAGCTGTTTCCACTGATTAGTTCCTCTTTGTCTCGCCTAGGGGCAGCTAATCAGAGAAACATGCTGCTGCAGTGAACGGCTGCAATGAGAAATTTCATACAAGTGGTTATAAATGTTGCTGAAGACCACTGAGGTTTACAGTAGGCGGCTCTAGGAGTGCTGAACATCCCATAATTCACATGTTAGACCACTGTAGAAGTTTACCTTGACCTGGAAAATCACGTTGTCACAATCACAAAACACCTTATTCACTTTCTCTCTCCAAGTGCCCACAGATAATTTATCTCCAGTCCACCAGGGGCTGTACTCTGCATGCTTTGATCATTACAGAGCTGTTTCATGTTAGAATAAAGATGACTTCTTAAAGCTCTGTCTTCTTTCTGGCTCAAAACACCTTTTATATCTCTAAGAAGACCAGAATATATCTTTCATGAATAAGCATCACAGACATTTAGGGTTAGAGGTTAAATTGCTTTGAATTCTGATAAAAAATGTAGTCTTGGGGTTTGGTTTATTTCAAGTAAGAAACATAACTGACCTCATGTGTACAACATAAAGATCAGAGTACTTGCCGACATTATGAAGGTCTCTCTCAAACATTTTGTCTCTCTGTCTTTGATGGTGAAGTTTCTGGAAATCCTACGTTCATTTTTGTCATTTGTGTCAATAAATGAAGCCCTGGCTTTTGCACGCAGTGCATCTAGAGTCAGACTGTAGCGGATAGCTGCAGGAAACAACAGATAAAAAATGTAGTGAGAAAAAATATTATATTGGAAGTGAGGAGGAATCATCAACATCAACAAAGGATGTTGTAGCCGCACCTGCAGCAGCGCTCAAGTCCTGATTGTCAGATTTGACACTGTAGAAAAAACACATCTCGGTTGTCACACACACAGATTTGCGTCCACTATGTTCACACTGGTACTGAGAGTGCTGAAGGTTTATTTTAGCGGGGTTGAAGGTCATGTTGGCATGAAGCTCTGCAACATCTCTGGACCTGGGAAAATTAAAAAAACACAGATAAGAACAGCACACATGGTATAGTAGAGTACTAGAGTAAATTTGCTCTAGTTTGCACATTAGTACTATTTTGAGGTACTTTTATGCTACTTAAGAGTGTCCATTTTCTACTACTTTGTACTGTATGTATTCCACTCTATTTCAGTAAAAAGTAAAGAAAATACAACATAAATCTGTAGAGAAGAGCCTGTTCTTATGATCATCTCAAACTTAGTCTGATTTATTTTGACTTTGGGAATAAACTAAACCACTGGGCTAAACTATCAAACTATTAAAACTGCTACAAAAGTAACATGTTATCTACATATTCATGGCTTATGTCATACACAGATGTCTGTCAGGACCATTTTTCTGCCTAATGACTACTTCTGCTTTTGATACTATGTGTATGTTTACAATCACACATACAGCAAATATGTACTTTTTCACATTAAAACACCAGACAGATGCATCTTGAGCACGAAATTTGGCCGAGTCTCTTCATCCAACTGCTGAGCTTTCTAAAAGCCAACAGTTCAGGAAGAACAGTGCCTGTTGCCAAATCCTATTTAAGCTCCAAGCCACTTGGGACATGGAGTTTTCACACAGCTTAGTTGAGCTTCTGCCAGTAGAAACTGTGGGAGAAGGTCTGCCCGGGAAGTTAAATCATGGTGTGGGCTGAATTTTCAAAACTTTGCGGGTCAAAGTCCACAGGCTAGTCTCCAAGAGTGAAGTATGTAGCTGGGGGTTTTAACAGAGACCTCATCAAGAAGTTGTTAGTCTCAAGCCTACAAGCCCAGTGGGACATGCACAGCTGTCTAAACCTGAATAAGACAATGCAAAACGGACATGCAAGATGATTTCTTTGGAATATGAACTGCTGCCGGTGATAATTCAAGTCAAATGTGTAGTTTGAGGAGTGGATATTTATATCTGAGGATAGGCCATGTCTCACCAGAATAGTGAAGCCCCTCCCAAACCCCCTATGGTAACATCAGTAATCCCATCTCCATTTAGATCCATAACTCCGTGTATGGACTGACCAAAGAATTTCACCTTTTCACCATCCCCACCTGCCGGGATACGCTGTGGAGACAAAACAAAATCCAGAATGGCACATAATCTGAATAAATCTTTTATTAAAAAATCAATTAGTGGCACTCAAGGTCGAACTTACTATACCTGCACAAATTTCTCTTTTAGTGACGTCTTATCTCCATGATAGATGTAGACGGCTCCTCTGTGGTCGTTCTCAAAAGGTGCTCCAATTGCCACATCATTAAACCCGTCAAGGTTAAGATCTGACACAGCTGCAATGGCTGTACCAAACCGGGCGCCACATGGTTCATTTTTCATAGTGCAGCTGTCAGAGCGGGCAGTACAACAGGACTGATTGACAGGCTTTAAGGTAAACTCATTCTCAAACTGGTTGTCCTAGTAATAATGCAAAGAAAAAACACAAGGACACGGTGAGCCACAGCCTTCCAGTGTGACTTTCTGTAGAAATCATTTATTGATCTTCTGTACCTTGTTGAGTTTATATACATAGACTTGTCCCTGCTCATTTTTTTCTGAGCCCATGTACATTGGAGCTCCAACCAAAAGGACATCCGTATAGGTATCACCATCCACATCCACAGTCTGCAGAACGCTGCCAAAGTAGGAACCAATCTGCTCAGAGGAGTCAGAGATTTTATGTCAGTGTTGAACCTTTAATCGCTGAACTTGTTAATGTTCAAATGTTCAATCTAAACCATGTATATTTACACTGTATTATATCACAGACTTAAAGTTCACAGAAAGTTCACGCATCATGGCTGCAGAAGTTGAACAACCACACTTTTGAGAAATAAATAATATTTTACATATAAGCTACTGTAATTAAAAAAAACACTTTTAATGTTTTCTTCATGTTCTGTGTTGGGTTATGGACCTCAGGGAGATGGTAACAGTGCTGGCAGTGATTTTAAGTTTAATAGCACACAGCACACAACGAGTTAGCAATGAATATGAAGAGTATCACCTTTCAGCTTTTCAAGCAAATTGATAAAAGATTTCCCCTCAGCATAAAAACACAGAGAAATAGCAATTCAGGTGTACAGTACTCAAACATCAACTGAAAAGACTCACCTGTTCTCCTTTCAGGATCTGTGAGACAACAATCCTTCTGTCAATAACATTATAGATAACGACTCGGCCTGTGTGGTTGTACCGTGGTGCGCCGGTGATATACAGCTCTCCATTAGGGGTTGATGCTGACTGAACATCATAGCCTGCAGAAAATGCAAACACAAGCACAAACTCTATTCAGTTCAGTGCAAATATCATCATGCATCTAATAATGTATTGAGAAAAACATACTCTGCTTCTCTTAGTGAGATATTTTTAAAGGCTCTGTTTCTTAAGCCAGCTGTTTGCATCCCAAGGTGTGGCGGAAACTATAACACACAACTGGAAGCTGGCAGGAACACACACAAATCCACAGATACAAAGGCTACGTATTCTCAGTCTTCAGTCAGACCATTAGGTATGAGCATGTGCCAACAGCCGAGCCGAGCAAGCCTGGACCTACCAATGCAGCATGACATGTTGATTAAATAACTTGATATTAAGATGCTGTGGTTGCTCTACAAGCCATAAAAGGCAGCTGGACAGAGAGAGAAGTCTGTGTTATGTGACACAGTGAAAGAGGCATCTGCTGTCAAAGTTAGACAAATTACATATTTTATTCCTCCACCAAGAGAGACTATATTTACTCTCCCAGCTGTGAAGTTTCACTTAATCTTTTAAAAGATCTAGCTAAGAGCTCTCTCTGTTTAACACAAAAACACTCAGCTCAGTTGTTCCTGCAAGTGGAATAACTGCTCTGCATTGTGTGTTTTCTGTGTTTTAATCAGTTTAATAACAGGTTTACATTATGATTTTCTTTAAAAAAAACTGAATCCCTGTTTTAAGTGTTTTGTTAGAGATTTTAATAAAGTTATACAAACCCAATTCAATCCTATAATAACAGGTGAAAATACCAAGTTCCATCACAAAGGATCTTTGGCGAGGTACAGGGAACACAAGGTTAATCTTGACCTGTCATCGTATAATTTACACACTGTAATAGAGTTGTTACGTGGGAGGCTATTTTGGGCGTTTCTGGTTCTGGAAGTAAAGGTCCCATTCATTTTTTCCATAGCCAGTGTTATGTAACTCACACTGAGAGAACTTTGTCTATGTATGACCCTCTCCTGGTTGAAGCAAGACTTACAACTATGTTAAAAAAATCATTCTTTGACAGTAAGTCATGGAAATTTATGGTGAAAAGTTACAATTTCCATGGTACAATTTGGCAAGAGATATCCCATCACAGAGCAAAACGTCTTGTTAAGTGTACTGCTAACACTACACAGAAACTTACAGTACAGTGTTGAGAAAAATTATCTTTGTAATCTGCAGCTTAAACCAGTTCACTTCTGAATTTATTCATTAACTCCAGATCGTGCCTCTGAGTATTATAGCTGTTCACTATGGCAAAATGAAGAACAGAACGCAGTTTGTCACAATCAAAACTAAAACAATAAAAACTGGTAGTAAGAGCATACACTTTTATGTCTGTAACAACATTGAGGGGAGTGACTTTATGTGGAGAGTAGGAATACAAGCAAGCTGAGGAAGATAACAAACAGTAGATAACAGCAAAGAAAGCATCAGATTGTGTTCTGCTTCACTTTAGTCACTACCAATCAATTAAAATAAACCCACACTGGCCCGGTCACTGATCCTTGAGATTGTCTCCAGACATTGCCATCATAAATCAGCTATACATGCTTATGTTTAAAAAGAAAAACCATAAAAACCTCTAAAGGTTATTATATATAGAATTATAAAACACAGCTAAATGGCCGCATCGGGACTGTGACATTGTGGTTTGACCATATTTGATCGACAGTCACCACACAGCTAAAACTGGTGCACAGAAATATGGGATATCTCCTTTTTCTAATGGAGCCACAAAACACAACATGATTTCAGAAAAGAAAGAAGGAAAAAACTTCTCCAGGCACTCGTGGGAAGAGCAGGGAGTAAGAATGTTATTCAGTCAGTTATATAAAATACTGAGCTATTTTGTGTTGAGCAGAGCAGAAACATTTTTACTGATTCTTGTCTTAATAGACAATATAAATAACAGTACTGCAAAAACACTACAAAATAACTATGTCAAGGGCATCCATGCAATATTATAAAACAAGATTGTGATTAATCAAAAAAGAAAAAGATAATTCATTGGATAATTAATTCCGCATCATTTTGAAGATGTTTCACGTGAACTCACCAAGGTACCCAGCCAGTCGCGGATATGCTTCCTCAGTCTTTGGGTTATAAAAGTCATCCCTGTTAGGCGTGAACGACCTTCCATCTTTATGCATTACCACCGTCCCATTCCAGTCATACGCTCCCACTGCTCCCAGTAACACACCATCCTGCAGGAGACAACAGAGCTGACGTCAGGAGCAGTAGGACATCAGTAGAATTACTGCTAGTGAGCGGTGTACAACAAAAAAATCGTCCACCCTGCTAGTCCAAAAAAATAAACTAGAAATAATCTACTTCAGTAAAAGTAGCAATCCCACAATGTAAAACAATTTAGTTTGAAAGAAAAATTAAAGCATCAAAAGTAAAAACTACTTAATGGGGCAGAATGGCCCCTTTAAGAGTATAACTTAATTTAATGTCAGCAGTGTTAAATGTAGATATATAGAGATGCTTTTCAGCACTTTATATTCACACATTCAAAATCACTAGCACCTAAAGCTGTTACACATTTCATACAATAAAAACGGAAATGTAGTAGAGATGACACTGACAAGAAAGGTAGGATTACAGCAGATTTGTACTTATGTAAATGCGCTTAGAGTAGTTAACTTAAACATAGGTTATAATGTAAATTATAAATTTAACTAGAAATGATAAACATTCAGCAAATTACTTTATATAATGTAAGGGTTGTGTTACGTTTAACTTTGTTAAATCTGGTATTTGGACATTTCCACAGATAAAACAAAATCATTTTGAACACACCCCCTTGGTCATGGGGAAGCACTTTCACCATTTTCATATACTTAACTAAAAGATTAACTCATAAACAACTACTATATTTAAATGAACAAGTATAACCTCTTCCAACATTGGTGAAATACAGAACATACAACTGGAGAAACGATCAATCTCTTTAGTCTTTAGGAAATGTAGTAATCTAAGAGGAAGTGGATCACACAGTGGGTCACACAGGACATAAGATAAATCACTAGTCACAGTGACATGCATCTTTATCACTAATAATATAACATACTTAGCACTCAGTGGTACAACTCAGTTTGGTTGTGTCTGGTTTTATTAAGTTGAATAAGCCACTGCAGGCTCAGAGACAATGTACACAGTGACTGAGGAGTGTTGTTTTTAAATAGACATAGGAAATACCTGACTAATGAATCTGAGAACCATGTGTAGAGCCTAAAGTAAGCGTGTTGATTTTTGTAGTGAACAAGCATCAGATTCAATCTCCCTAGCTGTCCTTAGGGCTATACATGCCTTGTGTTTGCATTTCTGTCGCTTTCTTGTCTCACATACTCTCATACAAGCAGACAAAACAGCCCCAGTCTGCAGCAGTGTGAGCAGCAAAGACAGAGGGAGTCTGTGTCTGGAAACTTCTACTGACCTAGGTGAATCACCAAAGGGTTGACGATGCACCAGAGATAACACTGTGACAGTGTCTGCGTGAGTTCATTAGTTGAAAATATCTACGCTAGTGCATCCACTTGCATGCAAGCACATAAAATAAACAGCTTCTTTTAAACGAAACGCCTACAGACATGTAAACATTTCTATGAAGTACAGATATGTTAGACTCATCTGTCTTTTGTCTGGTTCTGTGAATTTACACATATTCACGGGCTTTATCTTTGCAAATATGGCATTTGTGTATCCATCTAGCATAAATAATTGATTTTAGACTTACTTTAGAATTATGTGCACTGAATCCAGTTTGGGACATCTCCATCTCAAAGGAGGAGGTGAAATTGCCAGTCGTAGCTGGGGAAAGGAAAAGTTCATTTACACTAAATATAAATAAACCATACGTGATGAAATGTTAATCTCCTAGTGTGAAGTGAAGGCTAATAGACATGTTTTACAAAACTGTTTCTTTAGTAACTTATAGTCTATAAATATCCAAACAAGGTTTATGAACATATAAAAACTTAATTTATGCATAGATAGTTGTCTTTTCAGGGATACCTTCTAAGGCGAATATCCTGCTTCCCAGAGCGTCTACAATGGACAACAAAGCCACCTCATCAGATACATTGAAGAAATGGTCCTTTAGTGGCTGACTGGAGATGGACTCAATCTCTTTGATAAACTTTTGCACGTCTTCTGCACTTTTGTTCTGACGATTATAGTCCCCCAAAACCTGGAAACAACAATAAGTATGACAGATTTAGCTGATTAAAAGTAATCAACTTTTCAGATTTCTATTATATAAATGTTAAATAAGCTGTTCTGTGCTTGGTTCTTTCCTTCATTTCCTTTTAAAGGAACACAAAGGTTGTTTGTACCCACCGCAATGCCAAACCTCTCAATGCCATCTTTTTCACAATCTCCGATGACCTTATCAAGATTATGGAAGTCATGGGACTCTCCATCAGTCACAATCACCATGACTTTCTTCACCCCAGGTCGTGCACCCCGCTCTGGCATGAAAGCCTCTTTCCTGATTGGTGGAAATTAGAAAGATTCAGGAAATAATTTCTGCATTATATGCTATAACAGAGTTTATTAGGTATACTAAAGACAGCTAAAGTTAAGTTAGTGAGAATTGTTTTGGTATGCAACATTGCTAGTGGTCAAACAATGGATCAGATCCTGGCTGTATTCACTGTCTGCAGGCGTCTGAGCCTACACGACCAAACAAATGTAGCTCTTAAGGCTTTTACGTCAGCAATGCTTTTGCCGTTCTAAATGGACTTAGTCCAAATTGCACTGGGGTGCTTGAACCCACTGATACTCGCTTGCAAGCCTGTTTTTGTGTATTTGTATTTGTTGAGCAAATATCTGGTCTAGGTTAAGGAACCTTTTTGAGAAAACTGTTGCCTACTTGACGTGACATGGCCTCATTCAAATGGCTATCAAACCTCGCCAGACCACAATGACTTAATAGAAATGTGTCCCACTGTTGCTAAGCTTGTCTAAATTAAAAGGACCAATGTTAAATACCTGGCAGTATCAATGCCCAAGAAAGTACTGGTTTTTAAGCCAGTGTGCTGAGGAAGCTCCTCAACGAATTTCAGCAGATCAGCAGTGTTGCTAAACTGGCTCAGGTTGACACGGTGAGTTACAGTCTCACCATAGGACACTATTCCCACCTGCAAAACAAACATGCACACATTTTTCTTAATGCTACATTTAATGTATTTGTCCTGTTCTCTCCTTATATGTCCTTCTCTTCTGTGCTGTCTCTCGGAGACAGTCTGCAGAGGATGTGGTTGGGTCTGGTGGGGTTGACATGACAAAATGTTCTTTATACAGCATGCAGAGGACTTCAGCAGCCATGGAAGATGTGACTTACATACACTGGGCTCCACAGTGAGAAGACTTTCCAGTGTTTCCCTCTGGAAAACTCCACCAGCTCCAAGCCAGATCAGTGTAATCATAATAAAAACTAACCACCGGTTTGTGAAGAGTTCCAAGACAAGTAGACAGAAATAAACTCAAGGTATAACTGAGTAAGACAGAAGCTAAAATTACTTTAAAGTGTTTGGTTCATAAAGTGTGTTTTATGTAAGACATCTCACAGTTTCTCTTGCTACTGGCACCAAGTGAAACAATTAAGGACACTAACGTAATCAAATACATCAACTATTGAGTTAAGTTGGCAGCAAATAACAAATGTTCTTATTTTTTATGGTAATATAAAGCTCTATAACCCATCTCTTGACCCCATAACACATTCATTTGTATGTAACCATCTATGTCTAATTCTAATTCATTTGCATGTTTAAAACAGAGTAAATCACACAGAGATTAATATAATTTTTTAAAGTCTGAATCATTCATGCAACTCACCTGAGAGAGGTGAGGTGCAATCTCTATATTCTCAATAAAGCGCTGCAGAAAGTCGGTTATACTGGACCAAGGGTAGATGCTGTTTGAGCCATCCAAAACCATCACAATGTCCATCTCTTTAGCACAACCTGTGAGAGATTCAGACAAAGACATTACACATTTGTTTTACAAAGTTGGATGAATAAATGTGTCAACAAACAAAGAAAGAAAAAGATCATGCAACACATTCGGACCTCTTCCTGTTTACTTGTTGTCCACAGTAGGAACAGAAGCACCAGGTCATAATTTTCCCAACCTGGGGGTAGAGACCCCTAACAGGTCACAAGTTATGTTCAGCGTGTTCTGAAAATGTGTTATATACCATTTTACTCCAATCTTTGTTTAATTTTCCTGTAAATTGCAGGATTGCTGTAGACATTCAAGAACATTTTTAAAAACTGAATTAGCCTATGGATGAACAGGTCAACACAAGTTGTAATTGGTCTGTTTTAAGGGGTTGTAAACCTCTGATAATAGAATAGAGTAATAATTTAAGGCTTAAAAAGAACATGGTATCACAGCTTTCACAAAGAAGGAAAGTTAAAGTTGCATATCTGCACTACTGGTCTCACAATGTTTTTACATCATATAGTCTTTATTTAAGCCTAAAACAAAAACAAATAGAGCTGAAGCTAAACATTTTAAATCAGCCAGTGTGAAAAGTTTAATTCAAGTTTGTAATGTGTAAAGCACTGGGAGGTAGACTCTGTTGAGCAATGGTTTCAATTTTGGTTTAAAACGTTGAACTGAGCAGACACATAGGCATCAGCAAAGTTGTCTCACTTGGGACAAAAAGACTAAAAAAGTAAACTTGCAAGAAAAATCTGCAATTTGTCAGTTCTTAAATGTACTTTATTTCAGAAGTGATAGAATCAGTTTATGATAAAACATTTTGGACATGTTAATAATTGATGTTTTAAGCACTATGATCGATATGAATGAAAAGTGTTAACTGATATTGCTTCTCTGGTTCTTTCTTCTCTATTTCCTTCCTGGGAAACACAGTGCAGGCCCAGTCAACTGTCTCCTAACTTGGGCATACAACTCGGCAGAAGGGCTTGGCCAAAGAGGGATGGGGTCATAGACAAGTTTACATTAAGAAGAATGCTCTAATCTCTCTCTTCACTTAGGGAGGACAAGTCTGATGACAGGGTCTTGGGTGGTACTATGACAGCAGATTAAAATCTCCCATCCTGGTCACACCCTGTACAGATCACTTTGTCTGATTTAATTTAGCTGCGTACCTTCCACGGGTGGTGCCACGGAGTTCAGGACCTGGAAGGAAGAGCTGACATTCGCACAAACTCCTGTGATGTACATCTGTTGCCCACACATGTAGCCATACTGGGGACCGCATGCCTGTGGAGACACACCAACAAACTGAGGCTCTACTGACGACATAAACCAAGAGGAAAGAACTACTCAAACTGCGAATTAGACAGAGACTGTTAAAAACCACCACAGATCTTGTCAGACTATACTTCCTCAGAGAAACTGAACCAGAAAGTAAGCAGAGAAGAACTGGAAAACTGTAAAGCATCATTTGGAGTCATTCTGTTAGATTTCCCTGCGTGCTCCAAAATTAGAGACACCTGTAATTGCCTACACAATTACATTACATTACATTAAAATTATACTGTTGTGCAAGAACAAAACAACAGTTGTTGATCAGCACTGCATAATGGTTTGGAAGTAGTTTAGCCTATTCCTTCTTACAGAACAGCTTCAACTTAGGCATAATGGTTGGCTTCCCTCCAAAATCATCATAACAGCTACAAAAAAGCTAAGTTATTACTGTAAAAGAGCTGCCACAATAAAAAACAAATAAATGTATAACCATAACTTTACTCTCTCATTTGTTCAGATTGATTCTCTTTCTCTAGTTTTAGGACATGCACACAAATCCAATCAGGTTTTAGGTCATATTTAAGGGTGAACTAATTTCAGTTGAGTTTGTGTGGCTAAATTGGCATTAACATAAAAATTCTTCAATTCTTAAATGAATAAAAATGTATTGTCAGATGTTTTGTATTAATTGTGGATTACAGTCTGAATTTCTCATTATTGTCGGAATAGAAATCTGACTTGCATCTCACAGCACATATTACAAAACAAAACATTTCACTAACCAATACCACACATATTATAACATTTAGCACAGCAGCTAGTACATTTATAACTCAGACATTATGGAAAAACAGCTACAGTAGAAACATTCAGTGTTTACTCACTGAGGCCTAATGAGAACCCAAACTCTCATTTAGCAGCTTGACAGACCGAAAAACAAACAAACTGCACAGATTTATGCTAATGCCCGTGTTAACCACATTAATTTTACATTTAACAATTTTCACACCCTGCTTGTTTGAAAATGATGCACATATAAAAGTGTATGGTTTAGAATCATAAAACTTAATGAGCCTTGCCATCTGCTACATACACACATCTTTCTGCATTTATACGCTTGATTTACAGTATCCTGTTCCATTCCCAGTGCGTGAAAGTCACTGGGAAACATGAAGGGACAAACACACTGTTTCCAAGCAGTTCAGAGGTCTAGTGAGCTAAACTTGCTGCCCAGTTTCTTACAGAAAATATGCAAAGCTCTGCTTTTGTGCCTGATATACAAAATTTACAGTAGCTGACTTTTATATACTACAAAGACCCTCCTTACCAGAAATCCTCCTTTGGGATTGGTCACCAGTGTGGTTCCCATGGTCATGTTCTCCTTGACTTCATTTACGTTGGGAACTGTTGTGTTTTCTAAGGAAAATATGGATGAATAAACATAGTGAGACAAACAGAGACCAGCACCAAGGAAGAACAGCTGGACAAATTCCTTTTCTTCATTTTCCCACAGGAAGAGAGTGACTGAAATGCCCGTCTTACTTCCGTCTATCCAGAGAAGATGTAAAAATCAGTAAAGTGGATGAATATAGTTTGTTTCATTACTTTAATATACTTTAACTGTACGGCGTAGTGTGTGGACACTGAAAACAGTATTCATAGTTGCAGTGAATGAAAAAACAGAGGAACTGAATCATTAAGCAATCATAACATATGGCTAAAATTTGCATGTCATGACAAAGCTGCAACTTGGGAACACCTCGGATCTGCTCTCCATTTTTCTTGAGGAATCCACAGAACCTCACAAACTCTTTCACATGCCTTTTCACTGCTGAGCTGAGCTCTTTACCAATCTCCATGGGAGCATTTTGATGAAAAATGTTTCTGATTCTCATTAGCATCCAGTAATATGCATGTGCTGTATCTCGAATAGACATGCAACAGAACTGTTACTAGTGCATCTCAGTGACCTCTAATGACTTAAGTTAAGTTCTTTTATTCATGTCTGTGTGGACACAGATTCCTGTTTTATCCTTTCTCTATTTCCTGCCATGGAGTTTAAAAGCAACCACTACCCAGCATTCTCTCTTTATGACTCCCTGTTGACCTTAGAGTTGAAAGATTTTCCTATTATTCAAACTCACTTTTAATCTGGTTCATCATAAACACTCATCTCTTGTGCAACACAGTAAACTTTAAAGTGAGAGTAAATTTGTTCTTAATTTGCTTAACTTTCTGATACAGCAGAACAAATCATCTCATGATACATCGACACAGAACTAAACTCAGCTTTTTGTAGCTGCAGAACAGAATACATGCTTTGTCCTTAGTAAACTGTGACTCCACATATCAGAACAAATCGCATTTATCACACATTCCTCGTAGTCTGGAATGACCTTTTGAAAACTGAAGAATGATACAAATCAGATGCCAAATAAAAAATGTCTTCTGCTAAAGTATTGTTTTAGAAGGCAGAAAATATGTATTTATATTTGTTTTGCAAGGCTGTTTGATGTTAATATAACCAAGATAAAATTGACTGAATGAAATTTATGAAAAAAGAAAAGTACTATAGTATTTAAGATCATGCTGCCATGCATTTTAAATATAACGTTTGTTGTTTCGTGTATCTCATTTGTATGTGATATTTTATAACCACAACATTAGTCCATTATTTATTAATAAAGAAAACGTGGAAAATCTACTATTAGCCCCTCCAACATGTAAGACTCCATCTCTTGCAAATCTAAAGTTAAATGTTTATTATTTGTCATCTGCATGCAAATTTCAAAACAGACAAATATTGCAGTTCTGTGCAGCAAATAAATTTAAAACTGTGGGTGTTGCACCTTCTTGTTAGTATTTCATTATCCATAACAGTCTTGGCATAAACCGCCTGTCAGTTTAGCGATTAAAAGTTACGACACAAAACCCACACACATTTAACATTGCTCATTGGGGTTTGGTTTAATTCCTCTGCAATGGAAAAGTGCAAACCTAGTGTGGGGACACCTCTGGGACTGTGAGACTAAGGCGTCGTCTGTGGGCATGGATTGAAATGACTCCACAGAGACCAGACTCTTGGCTGACTACTCTTTTCCTTCCGAGAATCACCAACATGAATCCTTCCTGTCCTGGGTTTGCTTTGTGCTTCACAATCATGCTTAATATCACTTCAGTTTCCAAAAAACTGAATCACTTTAATGTAATATGTAGGTCACTTTTCAGTTTTATATTAAATTCACAATGCAGTGCAGCACAATTGTTGTTGTCATATAAACCAGCCTTAGTTGTTCACTGAGGGGCCTGGTTGCAGCTGCCAGTCTAAATCGGTTTGTATTGAATGTTTTAGGACTATTATGGCTTTTGCCTGTCAAACTCATTCATGATAAAACAAACACATCATTCTGCACAAGTGAGTCAGGGGGAATCATCTCCATGCCTGGATGTAAATTAGCAGCACTTAATGTCCATAATTTATATCAGAAAGAAAATTTGAACTCTTACAACTTGATAATTCTCACAGCTGTGTTGAAAATCAGCAGAACTGAGAGTTTGCATGCAGATCTTCTGTACAAACTGTTTTCCTGTGGTGACACACAGATAAACAGACTTTGCATACTGTTGTCTGGGAGCTAAGCTGTGTTTATCTGTTTAATTAAGATATAATTGGGAGGATGAAACTTTGTTTATTCGCTGTCTTCCTGTCTTGATGGGCAGCACTTCCTCTCCAGTTAACCCAGTCAACCAGTAGACTTTAAGACACACCAGTGTGCGGCACGACAGCACTACAAGATTCACAGTATTTTACATACTGTACAACAAATACAATCGTCTCCACCAATGCATACACTTTATACTCTTATCACACATAAAGGTGTAATTTCCACAGGTTAGTGGTGAGATTAGAATGTTATTTTTGTTATTAAATCCTTTTCCTATTTTTCCCTCCTCACTTCTGTTTCTTAAACTTGAATTACGCACTAAAATCTCAGACTGATCAGATGTTAAAATCTAGATAAAAGATGATAAGAGGAGCATATGCTCATTTGACTGGACTCTGACCATATACTGAGCAAAAAGCAAGGTAAGATTAATGATCTAATGATAATAATGTAAATGAGCATGTGTTACCAGCTTTTTTGTCCTTTGTTTCACCTGTTTGGTTGTAGTGGTCTAAAAATTGCTCAGTGCAAATGCTATATTAGCTGTATTCACTAACTATATAGTCCATCAAAAAGTATAGGCTATATATTAGGGAAACTAAACATTTATGTGGATCGAGTGCTTTATATTTTTTCATATTTTTCTTTTTGTTAGATTACCATTAACGCCATTATAACATCTGAAACATTCACAAACACACATTCAGACACACAGTATTCTTACGTGGCAGTTCCAGTTTGACACATGTGTTGTCCTCTGTCCCTACAGGACATTTGTAGACATCTCCTGTCCTTCTAGCTGGCTGACCCGACAGTGGCGATCCGATCAGAACCCTGAAAAAGTGAATTAACAATACAGTTGAGGTTGAGGTAGAGGCTACTCTGAAACACTACTCTAAAATAAGCAGCTAGGGCTGTTCGATTAGAAATCTTTCCAACAACCACACACAGCAGCACAGTTTCACAATCACAATAAAAAGCATAATTAAGATATTATTGAAGAAATTAAGAGTTAGCGGGTGGAAGTAGTTACTTTAAGTGTTTTTCTGAGGTCCATAACAATTTTGATTTGCCTTAAATTAATCACAAGCAGAAGGTTGACAAATCTGCACAAAAAAAAGGAATTCAAATAACAGCAAAGTAGCTCACAATAGCTTAATTTCCACCTCATTACACATTAATGCATAACATGTGGCAGATGTTTGCACATCAGTGCGGAATGCGTAGGTCTATGTTGGACATGTATGCTCAGTATTCACAACAATGTCCATGTCAGTGTTTAACATCACGTCACTCAGTCAGTAAACTGATGCTAAAAAGAGTGCCTTCCTCTAAACACTCAGGCTTATTAACATTCCTCAGCCCTAATGGGCCCTGGTCATCTAAAGTGAAACACAGAGTGGAACAACAAAACACAGCTCAGTACTGCAGAAATACAACAACATTATTGATTTATTTATTGCAAATACACCGATAAGGGTGAAACATGACATGAGTTGCTGAATCTTTAAATCTAATTGTTTAAAACTTTTGAATAAATGTATATATTGACTTAATGATTGTGTGTAGTTCCTATATATATCAGCTTGTCTTTAACGTCACATACAAGACAAAAAGTCAGTAAAGCCTTAATATTGTATTATACATTGACTTTCTTTTCCAAACTAAAATGACCCTGTCAAGCACCATTTTCATCACACTATTAAACTTGTTTCAATATAAATGCCCTTAATTTAAAGTCATAATAGCAGCATGAGGCATGGCAGTCGTGTCAGGTTGGTCCTCCACTTTGGTTCAGGATGAATGCTAATCGCTGATTTTTCATCTAGTGTGGCAATTCCAACTAAAATATGCAGTTTTAAATTAAATATCCCAAAAACTACTGAAGGATTTGGCGTGAAATTTGGGGCTTGGGGCACATTTTGCAGCTCCTGCCAAAGTACCACTCTAGGCAACTGTATGGTTTGCCAAAGTGCACACACCAGCACTGTTCATAGCTTTTCAGCATAGAATTAGATGAAGACTGCTCATATCTGTTAAACGTGAACATAAAGTCAGGAGATGTTTAGCTCAGCTTGGCACAAAGACTGAAAGGGGGGAGACGGTCAGACTGGGACTGGAACATACATTATAGACATATAGACCTGTGCACAATAAACTGTGTGGCCTGTGTGTTGGGGTATTTTTTGGCCAGACCTCTTGCCTAGCTGGCTACCCTCTGCTTCTCATCTTTATGCTACGCTAAGCTAAACATCTACTGGCTCTAACTGTAGCCAAGAGACAAAAAAAGCAAAGTTTTCCAAAATGTCCAACTAAGGTCAGAAAGTGTTTGTAGAGGACTAGCTTTAGTGCTTTCAAGACATCTTACCAGCCAATCTTTGGTTACCCATCATGCAGATTTTAATTTGTTACTAAGCAGAAGGAGAGTCAAAGTTACCGGATACTTCTATCCATCTGAAACATCTGTGCCACATGTAACATATTTTGCAGTTGATCCACCTTTCAACACAGCTGAGGTGCATTGAAAAGCTAATGGGTTGGGGGTCTGGAGGAGACATCTGTGACTAATCAGTCACTTTCTAGTTACGGCAACCTGTGTGTCACCTCATGAATGTTTTCTACTACATGTCTATGATTTTCTCCCACATGTACCCGCAGAGGGCTACATATCATGTCTAATTTTATTGCCCATCCTTGTTTCCCCCCAAACTCCTCCATAATTCAGTGTCTTTTCTGTTCTCCATCAGTCCTTAGATCTCTCATGTCCTCCCTACGTTGTTTCTCAGGTTCAACTTCCTCACTCAGGCCCTTATCGCCCAGACCTCTTGGGGTAATACTTTTCTCTAAACTGGAACAAAACAGTGCTATCTGGAGATGTTACAGAGCCACAGTGTGTAGGTTCAGTCACAGCTGGCTCCACTGATTAGCAGTGAGTGAATTACTGTAAGTGATCTTACATGAGCTTGATAAGACTGTCACTGCAGAACAGCACCAGGTACGGCCATAGAGAGATCTAGATTTGGTGATGCAACAGGTTACAGAGAAAAGAGCGAAAAGGCAAAATGGCATTAGCCACACTCTAATAGCAATTCACAAGGTTATAAACCTGTGTTTCTAAACATTTTTAGCAACAGGCCACGGATGCTTAGTTTGGGCATATTTACAGGCTGGGTTTGTGGATACTCTGGTGGGCAGTTTGCAGTTAACAGCTTGGGTCATAAAGCCAAGGATCCTCATTATAGCAGCAGCTGGTGTGTTTTCCTTCCCTTAGCTTTACAGGTGAATTAGGGTTTTTGGCTCACGTTAATGTTATGGTGTGCAATTAGACAGAACTGACTACTTGGTATGGTATAATAAAAGCTTCACAAGCAAGAGCATTTTTGGCCAGGCCTCCTTTCAACAACACCTAAGAGACTTTTTAGACAAAAAAAATATTAATTGCGAGGACCTCCAGAGATACCAACTAGCATGTGAACAAACACAAAAAAGTTGAAGGAAGAATTTGTTCGACACCTTCAACCGTACCAAAAATAAATAAATAATAGAAGTAGCGGGAAGCACAGTAATATCATGTAGTATAAATTAGCACCACTCACACCACAACACATCAGTGAAAAAACACTGTATGTCGTGATTTCTTCACTAAGACTGTTGCATTATGTTGCATTTTCCTTTCATCAATACACAGCTTTTCCATTTCAGACATTTTTTTTATTTAGGCAAATTTGTAATACACAAAATAAAAGGGCATATAGCACATTTGGATGTACTCCAGAAATCTGTTTAAGTCTCCAATGCCAATGCTTAAACACTCATAAAACAGACCCTCCAAAAACTAAATATTAAACTTTGCTTTCAAACACAGAGGGCATTGTACATCATGTTATGCAACAGTTCAGTCAAGAGCATGAGAGGTGATGTGTGTGGGTGTGAATGTATCAACATAAGTGTACAGAAGTGTATATCATACATGTTTCACTGGTAGCACATCTGCATGAAGTGTCTAACCTTGTACAAACATTTACACAAAACCAAAACCTTGAGGAAAAATCTACATCAGGCTAATCCTGGTCCTCCAGGGCCACTGCCCTGCTTGTTTCCCAACAATCCCTGCACTTACAGCATTGAATTGGCTAAGCACACCTGATTCTGGTAATCAGCAGCAATAGCTGGAAAACAAGAAGGACAGTCGCCCATGAGGACCAGGACTGGCCACCCCTCACCTACATGATGACATCCTTTGTCAACTTTGTGTAGCCGTTTTTAGACACAGAATACACGGCAGTGCTTTATTCAGTGTTAACAGAACATTAACAGTCCAAACCACACGATTCCCACAATGTTTGTCACTTGGTGCAGAAGTGGCACTGCTGAAAAGAGTTCAAAAGTAATGACGGAGGTGCTTTTCTATGAATCCTTCACAGGCTGCAGCAGCGGTTCTACACACAATGTGGGTGGAGCACTCTATTGCTGGTGCTGCTCAGGGTGCACTCCCTTTTGCCCGTTCACCCTCACCAGCTGGAAACCATCCAATAACAAGCTAGTCAGGAATGAGGTAATTCATCCACATCCTGGTACACTCCTTGATCAGTGTAGATATCTCATCTATTTTATTGGGGAGACATCTTTCTCCCAGTAAGTTCCAGATCCCAGTAAGTTCATCTAAATTCACTTGCTTGGATTGTGGGTACTGGGCTGGTTCACCTTAAAAACGTTGATGAGAGTTCTCTTTGTGAAAAAGTAGTTCTTCATGACGCCCTTGGCTTTTATGTTTTTCTGTATCTCTCACAGAGAAGCTTTTAAAACTGACCTTTTTTAATGTCAGTGTGTTGCAACAAGATGATGGGGCTTAATTCATAATTTCATCCATGCAATTCAGAGAGAAAGTTCTGGTCTTGTGATTGTTTTGCTCCACGACTTGAGGGCAGTTGTGTTGTTTCCTGCAATGTGACCAGAGTCACCTCAGCTGCTTAAAATTCACTCATTTACAGTGTTTTAACTATTTATTTATTTATTTTTTAGCAAACAGATAAAGATGAGATATTTGATTAATATAATGATTGTACCACTTCTAACAAAGGCAAATAATTCACTTATTCAGGCACCAGGCCAATACAACAATACATTACATTTCTGTCATATTTATTTAACAAGGTTCATGTTTATGTGCTTGTTTTAAATTAGCATCTGTATAATGAGGAGGAAATAATGAATGCTTGGCTTCAAATGTACAGACAGCAACACTCACCACTTTCCTTCGCTGTTTTCAAACTGCTGGACTGTGTAGCCAAACATGTCCTCCAGTGGGCCGCTAAACGACAAACCATTTTTCTGGTCCACGTTGAAGGACAGCACGCATGTCAGCAGCACTGCAGTGACAAAAGAAACAGAAAGATTACACAGAATCCCAAGCACTGCTGTTTACTAAACAGAAGAAGGTTTCTGAGGCCATTCCAGTACTACTGTACTGCTCCACAATGTGAGTGCAGATGAAATAATCTCATCAAATGAATGAATAAATAGTCAAATCTTGAAATAACACACTTGTATATTAATTTTCACAGATAAGAATGACATATACAAAGTTAGCATTAAAAACACTGTTCATGATAATAATGATAATAAATAATTATGAATAGTGATAAAATGTAGGATGACAACCCAGAAATGAAAAATAAACAGACCAATAGACATTCTCACAATATTTACTGTATAAAATTAATAAAAATTATATTGTATTATCAAAAACATTTAGTAATATTCTGTATATAGAGATGGTACACAGAGATGAACAGTGTGAACCTTACTAAACACACTCACGCTCACACACACACACATATAGAGAGTCATTCTGGAGGACACTAGAGGAATGTCAAACATCAATGTGAAGCATTTTGTTCTGAGTCCACTCTGACCTGCAGCACAATCGTTTCTTCTCTGCTCTCTGAACAGTCTTCCCCCGTCTGTCACTGAGCTGAGTATATCACAGAGGCTCTATATAAATCCATCCATGTCGCATTGTGCCTCCACCACAATGACACTCTTTATTTCTACTGTGCAGGGAATTCCTCCAGTATAATTTATTAGATTCCCAGAGTTGTGGGGGGGAGAACGTGCAGACACAGACCACATAGACAAAGACACAAATAAAAAGAAGCAATTTGTTCTTTGATGATGTTTTGTAGCTAATATGTCTGAGCCAAACACAATAGAGCTCATCATAAAGACTCATGTGGAGTCTGGACTAAAGTGGCGGAGCTGGTGGTCAGTTGGACCAGACTGACATACACTTAAACTTTATTAGGTACAGTAAGCTAAAACTAACAACAGTCCTGCAATAAATCCTTAGAGAAATTGTTGATTACTGTATTCTGTAGTCTATTGTGTTAAACTAACTGAGTGATTTTTTTATTTACAATTTAGTATAGTACAATTTAGTCAGGTCTCTCGTATACTCTCTGTATAGAACTGTTGAATATGTGGTGTTTCCTCTCGTCAATAGTAAAAGCAATACAAACAGGGTTCGGTACATACATGTAGTCCATAATTCAAGGAGTCTGTGTCTGTTACCAGCCCCTCCAATTGTGTTATAAGCAATAGAGCTATAAAAACATACTGCTGCCAGTCATCATCCAGTCATGTTTAGATGTGAAGCACATAGGCTACACTTTTCACATAGCTCCCTGGTAAAGAGAGATAGATCACTATCCAGATGTGCATAGTCATACTGGAATTTCAGCCAAGAAATTGTATCCCCTCTGTTTCTCCCTCACCCTATTCTGTACTTCCTCCACCACCCCCTCTCCAACTCTCAGAGAAGCTCAATTTCCTGTTCCTATTAACCTAATTATAGACATCCCCACAAATCCGCAGGTATAAGACACACACGCTCACTCTCATAGACACACACAGCTAATTTAGCTAATTTAAGATGGCCTTGGGCCAAAAAGGCCTTTTTCATTTATTACAGACTGAGCTCAAGTACAGTTCACAGTCACGCTGACCTGTGCTGTAAATCATACAGTACAGGAACGTCCTCTGTCTGTTGGCAGACGTATCTTTTGTGCACATCAATCTCATCTTCAAGATTCAAACAACTTTGTTAATGTCAGAAAGAGATCTTGCTGTGTTTGTTTTTTCTTGTTCTGCTCAAGTCAAAATCAGCTCAAGTCAAAACCAGCTCAAGTCAAAACCAGTGAGTTATGTAACTTTCTATTTTCATGAGCTGGGCTAACATCTGCCCTGGAAATCTAATAAGCGGGGATGTCTTTTTGTGGATGGAAATGGTCTCATGATTCTCTGAGGAACTGGCATATAAAACTGGAGGGTTTATGTTATACTGTATGACACATGGTGAGGAAAGAGAGTTTTTAGCCATGCTGGAATGGCTCTATGTCAGTCACTCAGTCCAACAGTTTAGTAGAAAATGAAGCATATCAACCACAACAAAGAATTTCATCATGATGTTTTAAATTCATGGTACCAAATGTGGAATTTAATGACTGTGACATTTCTACTAGCGCCACCAACAGGTAATGATGGTGCAAGAGCTCCTAAATCCACTTTTCCACTTCAGAGATGAGGCAGTTTTCATTTTTGTGGCATTATTTGCAACTCTGCAGATGCTGCAGACCATAGAATAAGATTTAGCATTAATTACATGACCATTTGTCCATCTTTGATGAATAATGTCACATGTCATCACATAGTCATTTATTTCCTATTTTATTTATTTTGTTTTTATTAGTTTTACCTTTGCATGAAAATATGTCCTCAAGTAATATTTTTCAGCTAACTTTGAGGTGGTTGTGGTTGTATATTCTTACAATGACAACAAATAAATTAAGGGCCATCAGTCTATCTCTAATTTTCTTTAAAGCAATCTTTCAGTTAGTTAGTATGTTTAAAACAGCTCAGTCTAATCTATTTGAGAAATCTGTTGCCCAAGAACATGTATCAAGATTGTTTGCCATCTCAAATGAACAGACAAATGTATTTGTTTGTGAAATATGATTAAATCCATGTCAAATTATTCTCTTTATTAATATTTTAGCCAGCTGCCTAATAATAAATCAACAAACCATTTTCATCACTATTAATGTTTGCTAATTATATATTAGCTACCCATTAAGTCATCCAGTCGTAGCTTTTGTCTATGAAGACCCCATAAAAGCTCGCATTTCATCTGAACTACACAAACACAGGTAACATGTGACCTGGAGCTCCGAACCAGTTTCTTCCATTGTGGGACCATGACTACAGCCATTGTTTATTGTATGTTTTGTGTGACACAGATGTAGCACTGAGGCTGCTGCTGCTGCTTCTCTGCTAACATGCTACTCTCACTACAACTCCTGTGAAGTTTGTTTCAACAGAAGGTGTGACTGGCAGATGCACACTGGTCCGTGTGTGTCATTGATTAATGTTTGTTCACTTGCAATTTCTGTCTGCTTTCAGTTAAGCTTCATGTCAGTCATATTAACCCACAATAAAACCCTGCTACTCTCTCAGGCCACATTTATCAAAACTAAAACGACTTCATTTCAGCATTTAACCATTCTGCACCACATCAAAACCAAGCAGGAAAACTCTGATATGCTGAAACAGCCAGGGAAAGAAAGCAGCAGAGATCAGCATATGTTGCCCTGTGAGACATCAAACCAGCTATAAGAATAAGGCTTCAAAGCTTTGTTCAGCTATGGTAAAAACACACACCCAGCTCCCACCTGCTCATCTGTAACATGTCTAACCAACTATAATGAGCTTTAAGGTTTAACACTAATCAGCACCTGTGGGCAACAAAGTTGTTCAGTAACCCTGAAACTCAACCTTGATCGGTCACAGTAAGAAACACGTGTCGACTATTAAGCTGATCCAAGACAGGTCATTAAAACATATCCCCTAAAATTAAAGTAAGCAAACATCTGTAGTAGCTCAGCAACTGGATAATGTTAATTATACATCAGCTGTAGTGAAAGAATGAAGTAATAAATGTTTTTATTGTGGACTGGTGTTTGACCCTTCAAAGGCTAAAATGGGCTTTGGGTGGGACTTGAACCTTCATGCAACATGTGCTGGTATTTATCAGCAGGCCAAAGACAGTGGATTGATATTCTGGCATGACTGCAGGCAGCCTGGAGCCATGAAAAGGTTATGAAACTGAAATATTTCCTTTGATCTTTTAGCTTTATCTGTTTTTCTTCTTCTTCACTGCATTTCTTTCTCAGCTTTTCCTTATTGGTCTCCCATAATCAAATACTACACGGCCTATTTTTCAACCTGTTCTTCCATTACTATTTGTTCTTCGTTCTGCTGCGTCACCAGCCACTTTAATCACTCTAGGAATTGTTATCACAATCTGAACGTCTGACAGGTTTAGCTCTGCTGGCTCTGACTCTGAGGTGGCTGCTTTATCCTTGGCAAATGTGCAGTATGTGGGTGTACAGTGGACACAAGGGGGTCAAAAATGTAGGTGTGTTCATGTCTTAGTGTGCAGAGCCTAAACCTAAACGCAAATTCCTTAGAAAATACAGATAACTTTATTCAACCTTTATTCATACATGGTGATCCAGTGAGAGTAATTCATTCTCTATTGCATAATAATATAAGATTAACCATGTGCAAAAGGTCAGTCTGCACATAGCAGATAGTAGGATACATTTGGAAAGCCCCTCTCAGACGTCACCTTAGAGGATTCTGTTTGCAACCAATCCTTTAACTTTCCTGGAACTAGATAAGTCAATGTTTTATCTTCTGGGGATCATGAATGTATAAAAAAATTTAATGGCAATCAATCCTGCAGTTTTTGAGATGTTTCAGTCTGCAGTGGAGGACTGACAGAGTGACAGTCTCTAGAGTCGCTTTGCTAGTGGAGACAAAAACCATTTCCTTCTACCCTGCTCACTATTCAATCCACTTCCTGCACTCCACCCATTCATTAATTCATTCTTCTATCCCTTTGTCCCTCAAGAAAATCATCCATCTTTCTACTATTTATTCTTTTCATTCATCTTCATCCTCCTTCCCTCCTACCACCCACTCCAGCATCCCTCAGCTCCTTTATTCATGCATCCTTTCCTTTATTGACTGAAGATATCGCTCGACGGTGTCAGATTCCACTCGCTGAAAGTTCCAGATGTATCCTCTGGAGCTCTGTTTTTTCACTGGTGCAGAAAACACGCAGGCTTACAACTTGAGTCCCACACATGACATCATCCCCCCTGACGGTTGTCAAAGCTTTCAACTCGCCAAAAATCTCTTTATATTACAAGGGTGGCTGACATCCTCCTAACCATATCCATCCATAAACACATACTATGTCTGCTAAATCAAGGTGAGGCTGGGAAGAGGAGGCTTCTGGGATACATCAAACAACTGTGGAGGAACCAAAAATACACACACTGAGGGGTCAAAGAATGACCCTCCTCCAGAGTCAATAAGCAACATGCAGGAATAATCATCACATTATGAGGGAAACATTGAGAGAAAATAGCTTTTAAGCAAACTTTCTACTGCTGCTAATCACCAACTCTTAAAATATCACGGCAGGTTTATTTTTGTCAGTCGGTCAATGCAAATAAACCTGGATAGAAATATCACATCACCTACTCTGAACAAAAACAGAGCAGTTTGGTGTAAAGCTCTCAACAACAACTCTGACATAATAATGTTCTGTTATGTATTACAACTCTTTTACTCTAATTATCGTTTTACAAAGTCACGTTGCAATATATTTGTACTGTCTTTAGTCTATCTTTAGATACTAAAACTCTCAGCCACACTCCAACTTAACAGACCAACATTGATCTGCACTATCAGCCTATATTGTTTAAATTTTAATTCGTAGCTCAGGTTTACATGAATAATAGAGTGCATCTACATCACTGCTTTCTAGGTGCGTCAATCCTCTTTAGTTAGAGAAACACAAGTGGTAGTGTGTTATTTTTATGTCATAATCATCTGAATCATTTCCGAATTCCAAAACTGCACTTAAATGAACAGTTTGACACTTTTGGAAAAATGTTTATTTGCTTTCTTTTTTAAACTTGAAATACTGACACCATTCTTATATCAGTGCATGAAGTATGGAGCTGGAGCCAGAAGGTAATTAGCTCAGCTTATCTTAGTTTATCTTTAAAGACGTGAAACAGCAGGAAACATCTGCCAAGTTGTCCCCAGAGGGAAATGTGTCTTGCAGTAAGGTAACACTTACAACATACAGAGATTTGGACACACACCCGGCAACAAAAAACCTAGCATGAGTTTTGCCTTCACAATTCAGTCGATCAGTTATACACCTCATCCTCATGTATATTTAACAATCTGGTGTCCTGGAAAATAGAAGAATTGTTCAACTTGTTCATCAAACCCTCCATACAGATAATAAGGAGGAGTCCATAAATGACTCGAGCTTTGGAAACATCCTTCTTATGTAAAGCGTGGGACAGATCAGGCAGTCTATCACCAATTATCTCACTGCATACCTTGACTTGCAAATAGTTCTTGTCACTTAGTACAGACATCGCCAAATAAAGCAATAACAGAGAAGGTGGTGACAGTTTTCCATACACACCCAAAACTAATTGAGGTTATGGAGGAACTACAGTAGCTCCTTGTGAGTTTTTTCTGTTGTTGTCCGATAGCAGCAACACACAGTTATAGGTCCCCTATTATGTAAAATCCACTTTTTAGTTATTTTTATACATTTATATGGTATATAGCATGTTTTTTTACATAATGTGTTTGGTAGTGTCAGCCCGAGAACAGTTCAGTCTGGGTTTCTCCCCCTCAATAATGCAATCTAGGGGGGGCACGCCATAGTTAGTTAAGGCCGATACCACATAGATGCCCTGTGTTTTTGGTGTTCTTGGCAGTTCGATGGATCTATACGCAGTCTTTATGACTTCAAAGCCACAGTTCAAGTGTCGCAAAACACTTATTATCATCATGCAATAATACTAAGATGGCATTGTAGTTGAACTTAAATTTAGTTAGTTTTAGTTATTCTTGGTAGCAAGGAGGCGACTGCAGTTATCAAACCCAGGTATTGTCACATTTCCAGATAAGTCACATTTACTCTCATTCTGTGTGCGAGTAAATGTTAAACTCTCATGTACCTCCATTTAGTACTCCAAAGTACCCCTAGGGGTAGATGTACCACCATTTAAGTGTAGCCTACATGTCTCCCTTAAAAAACTGTAACCACAAACTGTTTTTTTACATTACTGTTGAGTATTGCTTAAACAAGAGATATAATGTGTTAATATAAAGGTAGAGCCACCCAAAGTAAAGAAAAACACCCCACATAATATAGAACACATCCTCTGATTACTGTATATGAGTAAGACAACATAAAAGATACACATCTAATGTACAGACTTGACATGAAGTCATATAAGGACACTGACAGACATAATAAGAGACTGTAATGACATGATGAGTTTCAGATCACTTGTTGTTGGTATAAACTTGTATTTCCTACTGTTGCTGGTAGAAATGTGCGAAATCCAAATACACACAATTTCAGACAAGCTACATTAAGCCATCACAGTGATCACTATAGATGGCTGCATTTACTAAAGTAACCAGGTTACTCAGAGAAACCAGATTTCTTCAGTAATCTGGGAACAAATTTACATGCACTTAAGAAACCTGGTTACTGGAAATCCACATTTACACACAGTAGATGAGTAATCTGATTTCTCCTCTAGCTTGGCCTTGGAGGAGACTGCTCCCTGACTTTTTTTATGTGTTGGCAGAAATGACAGCACTGTCTGCACTATTCACAGTGCAAACAGAATTAAATACACAAAAAAGTGACTTATTTAGACATCTTAGTGTTGGTTTCAGTTTTAGTCAGACTTTGGGCGGACTTTAATTAACAGCATTGCCCAATGTCATAATCTCCCTTTATATCCAGCCATTCCTCTCTGCTGAAAGTAGATGAGTGGCAAGCATTTTAGCAAGCCTTTGTCTTGCTCAAGCTCCCTTGTAAAAAAGCTGATTAGAAACCTGGTTGAGTTTCAGAGAGAAGTCTACCTGGGGAAATCATGTTTCTCAAATCCCTTACCTTGATTACAGAAACCAGGTTTCAGTTTTACATGACAGTTAAGAAATTAGCTTACTGGATAAAGCCGACTGGTTACCGTAATCTGGTTACCCAAGTGCATGTAAACACACTGTATTTTAGATTTAACTATCTAATGCTGCTCTTTGTAAATCTGCAACACCAATCCAATTTGTAAACCAAACCATTTGTAAAAGCAGCTATTAAAAACACTCACTGTGCTTTTCTGTTCGTGTATGTGAAAGACTGAAAGTGAAACTGAAACTTAAGAAGAAAACTTCATGTTTCTGAGATGCTTGCAGACTGGTAGATGTGCAAATCTGAATAAGAATGGGAAGGTTCTGATTTCAGATACATGAAAATGAAGAAGACAGTTTTACTTATAATAATAATATTAATAATATTGATAATAAGATTACTTTTACTATTTCATAATGTTTATACTTGTAGAAGCTATAAGCAAGAACAGTACAAATGAGGATGCTTTAATATATGCATATACGTATAACTAGGGATATCTCAGTGAAGTGTTTTTACTCCCAAATGTAAATATATTGTATTGTTAATCGACAGCATCACAATCAAGGCAACACTTTATTACCTCTGTGGGAAAATCTACAAACACCAGATCTGCTTTATTTCTTCCTGTAAGCATAGTTTAAACAAGTTAAATAAAAATACTGATCATAAATATTACTGTCTGGGACTGGTTACCTGCATTTACAACATTACAACAGCTTTTTTCCCATGAAACCTTTTTCAAGCATGATAACTAGCATGGCCGTTCGTGGCCTTTTGCTGGAGAGGTTAATGTGAACACGTTGCCCCAGGCAGACGCCACAGCTCCACTGCTCCCTGTATGATGCCAGTTTGATGGATAGCTTTGCAACCATTGCTGGCCTGGGAGAGAGACAGGGCTGGACAGGCCTGGTGCACAGATGCAGCATTACTCAGGCCACACACAGAAAAAACACATGCACATCCCGGTCTGAAGCTATCAGCACTTTCCAGGTAGTAAGAGACCCAAAGGACTGGAAGTATTGCTGTGTATCCAAGTATCCGTTATGTGTTCCTCCTAGAAAAATGAAATGGTATGGGGTCTTGGTTGGCACAAAGCAGCAAACACAAGGAAATGACTTCAGAGCCAAATCCTGTTTTACAAAAAATCACTTTATCACAAACTACACCCAAAACAAAGGGGGCTTTTCAAATGCTTTAACACTGGCTGTGTTATAATTACAGTTCACTGTGCTTGTTATTTCCGAGAAAATTCTACGGTAATATTAATATTTTCCTCAGAAACATGTGGCATGACGTTATATATGATGTTTGAGGAAGCCAGAGTACAGAGGGTACAAATGCTGTAACTGAGGTGAGGCAGTTTGTGTTTGCATCTTACATCAGCAATCAGTGTTGGTGTCTTTCTTTAACCAATACTATAAATGACAATGTGCAACAAACAAGTAGTCTGCAGTTTAATCATGATAAGAGAATGTCCAGCACCACCAGGAATTGGTGGCATTACAAGCATAAAGCTAATGAAATAACTGAAGGAAATTAATAGTAAAACATTAATTTCCTGGTCTAATAACACTAAGAACTAAGAATATATTTTAACACACTGACAGGGGTTCTAGTGTTTTGTGAATTAATTCAAAAGCAATTTAAAAGCAATTTATTTTGCTATAGAAAATACATATATAAATACACGTCCACAGGGCTTACCAAATAACCATGCACAGCACAAGACATACAACAATAGAGCTGATTTTCTCATGTACCACTTGGGAAGAGAGCAAGCAAGGAGATGAGGAGAGAGACTAAACTTTCTCTGTTTAAAAACATACACTATGCCTTTCCACTCCCTCTGTAACCTCTAAACTTTTCACTCCTCTGTTTGTTTTTGCTCAACTAAAGATAATGCAATCCCTCCTACCACTAATTCTCTGAAATGGACCTCCCCTTCGACTCCCTATTGTCTCACCTAATGTTTTCCTCTTCTGACAACCTCCTTTGCACTTTCCCCTTTGCCTCCCTATCTGCCCTGGTGGTGCTGCCTTTTTACCCTTAAAGCCTCGTAGCAGCTATCCAGCACCAGAGGTCAGACCAAAAATACCTCAGTGTACTCAAACTGTGTGTGGAAATGGCACAATGTGAAGGCCTGAAGAGATAAATTAGTGGGAAAATCGGATAACTTGCTACTTAGATTATTGTTTTAAAATATTCATGGTGTAAACTACAATACTAAATATGCTCTGAGAATACTTACTTTGATTAATATCATGTCTACACACATGTGTGTGCATGTCAATGGCGCTTTTCCTTGGTAAAAACAAACAAAAAAAAAGCTAAGACTTCCTCAGTATGGAAACAATTATACCAGTGCTAATGGGGTTAAGAGGATTTTCCTGAAATGCTAAAATTGTAAAACTTTGAACAAAGTGATGATGAGTGATGACCCGTGATGAAGTGTAAAACACATGCTGAATGCTTTTATGTGTTCAATGTGTTTGTGTATGTGCCTTGGCCTTGTGTGGTGACCTATGTAAGCTGACACAACATGTGATGTTGCATCTTCAGGAGTGTCCTGTGGATTTTATGCTGTTTAAAGTCAGATATAAGTTTTGTTAAGTGACTTTTGGAATTATGTATGCATGCGTGTGTTCATCATAATTACGGTTCAGTTAAATTGCACAGCCAGCATCCGACACTTCTGACACAATGCATGTGCAATAAATGACCCAGTCGTCAAGAATGAGAGGGAAAGATAAGTTCTACGAGTTGCTGGTAAAACAAAATTATGCCTGAAGAAGACTTGCAGTAAATGAATGAAGAAGATTTGGCACAAGCATTGCTCTGATGCAGACCAAGCTCACTTCCTTGTCTGCAGCCATGGCAGCAACAGACCACAGTGATTCAACAATGACTCAGTTCCGTGACCCAACCCTGATGGGGGCCATAT
>OMLM01000602.1:160516-172645 GCA_900302695.1 Helostoma temminkii
GGGGCCATATACTCTTTTATTTTGATTGTATATACTCACTGTCTACTTTATTTAAGGCAATCCAATACATCTTATCTGTCATGGATTATACTTTTACCACATTTATAAGTGGTAATAATATATGTTTACCACTGAGGTCATAGTGGGTGGTGGAGTCGTACTGAAGCGGTGTTTTGGCCACACTATTTACACAAATTAGTGGGTTTCATGATTGCCACACACTGCAGAATAAGTAAACTGCATTTCTGTTACACATCTGTAGCAGAATGACTATATGTGGGTGGCCTTTGTGGTTTCACAGGCGCACAGACCAAATCTTTGAACCATCATTTCACTCATAGTTCTCCGTGGAAATATATGCTCTTCTGTTTTGTGTTTAGTGCAACTTCCTGCCAGATTAGCTATTTTCTGACATCTCTCTCACCTCTTCGTGTTCCTGAGATGCACAAGCTTGTCTTCATCTAAATAAACTTTATGTGATACTGCTCTAAAGTTCAGTCCTACTCAAAATGAATTGTGACTGTTAAATAGTTGAAATTAAGTGTTGACTTTCCCAAAAACAAAATACACACATTTAATGTCAACCTTGTATAACTGATTTAAACAAAGATTAATTAATTTCAAGATGTTATTATTTTGTAATTACTTTTTATTCATTTTATTAGTTAGTTTATAAAATGTCAGATAAACATAGGTCCCAAACCAGTTAGTGACATCTTCATCTAGCTTGTTCTGTCGACCAATTACAGAAAATCTGATCAACAATTTCGCTTTGAAAATTAAAATGGTTGCCAATCAATTTTCTGCCCATGCACATGTAGGGAAATTATCACATTTCTGACAGTTACAACTTCCGAACAATTATAACTTTGTGAATGTAGACGTCATGGCAGAGCTGTTGTATTGGATTGCATTAGATTGTACAGGTGGTCATAATGTTATGTCTGGTCAGTGTATAATGCTGCAACTACCTAAATTGGATTTCTTATAGTTAGTAGGCACATATGTTGTAGAGATATGTGTGCATATGTAAACTTTTTAAATACTTTAGCTAACATTTCCTCAGTATGGAAACAATTATAACAGTGCTAACAGGGTTAAGAGGATGCTACTGAAATGCTAAAATGGTGAAACAAAGTGAACAAAGTGGTGATGACTGATGACCCGTGATGAAGTGTGAAACACATGCTGTGAATGCTTTTATGTGTTCAATGTGTGTGTGTGTGTGTGTGGCTTGAACTTGTGTGGTGATAATACAACATGTGATGTTGCATTTTCAGAAGCGTCCTGTTGATTTAATGCTGTTTAATTGCTGTTGCCATACTATAGCTACCACAAGTTATGTATAAAATTCAAATAGGTAAAAAAATCCAATATGCATATAAACTTACAGTTTATTTCCCACAGTCCAAACATATCCAACACAGTCCAAATGATTCTTGTGTGTGTCTAATACTAGGTGAGTGTGCTTAAATCAAACCATTTCCATCATTGTCATTTGTGTTTGCAAAAGCAATCGAACACCAGTTGAACGCTATAACTAGTTAGTGTGGCTAACACACAGAAATAACATATGGGTAATGGGTGCAAAACAAGCACATATTTTCATTAGGCAAACCACAGTTTCAGTTGATGCAGTTGTGGTGCTACAGTTCTCACAGAGCCAATATTAGTAAATATATCTATCAAAGCAGGATACATTTAAAGCACGAAATGCAACATGGCATATTTTTATTCATATTTAACTTAAATCACTTAAATGAGTCACATCATTCATACAGAATATAATATTACATAAAGACAAATAGTGGCTGAACTAAAACAATTCTGCTAAGAACAGTGGGCCAAAATTCCTCCACAGTGATCTGAAAGATGGCATCTGAATCATTTAAGTGTGACAAATATGACAGATCAGTGTGGTGAATATTAAAAAAAAATGCAGAAGGTGGCAAATTCTTTTATACAGCACCGTATATGGTTTGTGTTTATATGTTTGATATTTGTTCACAATTTATCTGTTAGCATAGCTGACACAGATTTAACTAGGTCTGCTCGTGGTGCTCAGTGAACACTGTAAACCCATCTAGCAGAGATGGTTATTGTTCAGACATCAAAGTGTGAAACATGGCGAAAACCTCTACCACATCACACATAGCTTTCACCAAAAACTGTTAGGCCACAACATTTCTTGAGAAAAGCATATGGAAACTTGTATGGTCACATCTTAAAAGAGTTTTGTTCTAGTTTGATTAAACTCCAAAAGTATTTCTGTAACTGCGCAAGAGGTTGCTGCTGTCATGAAGTGAAAATATGATGTAATTTTGCAATTGATAATCAAGCAAGAACGAGCTGCGTCTGTTCACACTTCTATTCTCTGTTCTCTAACAGTGTTAAATAGCACATGCAATATGTCATGCATAGAAAATGTTAAGAACAATGACACTGCTCTGGCTCACTCTGATCCATATATGAGTAAAGATTAATTAAAAAGTTTTGCTTATTATTATTACTATTTATTTGATGTAGGTTTTGCTTATTTTTCTTTTTCATGATGCACAGTTAAATACAATTAAAATGCAGTTCATCAGTCTCTGGTTTGTCACCGGAGAAGATATTATGGTAACACCCAATAAAAATCAAGACAATAGATTTCCTTTCACACCTCTAATGGTGTGCATTAAGCCAGACATGAGACAATAGCTACAACTGATGCCTAAAAATTAAGATGCTAAAATTGAACAGATCAGCAATGCCACAGAGGACACAAGTGGAAAATAAAACTCAGATCTTAATTACTTAAAATTTCAAGGACTCACTGCTGCCAGCAGAAAGTCTAGGTCAAAGTAAAGCTGATTGCTATGATCCAGGAACTTGCTGATTCAAATGAAAGATAGTTAAAGAAAATGAGGAGGAGGAGAAGACACGTTGCTAGTGTTGGCTAGGCTCACTATACAGCCTCACCATGATCATAAATTCAACTCACAGTTTTAATATTTGAAGGCTTATACCCATTTACTTTACAGCTGTAAAAAGACAAATTCCCAAATCTGAGATGTGCAGGAAAACAGCATCCCAGTCCTGGAAGGAATGTGGAGGAATATGAATCAATCTATGCTTCACGAATCCTTCACACCTTCTTTATATCAGACAAAGTAAAAAAATCTAAGACATTAAATACTTTCTCTGAGTAGGAGTCTGCATACAATAATTTTACTGTGAAACAACCAATCAATTAATGAACTGATTCGTCAGTCGTCAATGTTCTGCTTTGTCAATTCATCAAATAAAACAAGCAATGTGAAGATGTTATCTTGAGCTCTAGGGAGTTATGAAGTGCCTTTTTAACATAATACGCTAAATTGTTAGTGATATAATTGGAAGATAACTAAAAGATTAATCAAAGGAAAACTGTCAGAAATTAGAGCTCTATAGTTGCATGTAAAGGCGCTCATGCTTCTCATATCCATGGTAAGCTTGGTCACTCAGGTCCAACACATTGTGATTTAAGCCAGATCCAGCAGTCAAACTCAAACCACCTGCAGCTCCATCTCTGTTTGGAATTTACAGAGCTGCTGCTGCAATAACCATATGTGGGCCTCTAAGTGAGGCAGAGGTAGCTCCGATAACACGGGATCTCTCAGCATGGTCCTTTACCCCCCTGTAACCCATCTGATGCCATACACACACACGACAGACTGCATTACTAGATGTAGTCATAGTAAGAATGTGTAGGATTGGACATTAGTCAATAACAGAACTGCAGACAGGCATATGCACCAAAAATCAGTATAAAGGTGAACAGACAGAGCCAAGATCAGTGTCTGATGACCTGCAGCAACCTGACAGGAAGAGGGGCAGAGGGGTCATGCTGGGCCAAGAAAATCTGGCTGTTTGATGTGATGGTAGTGATTTGCTCTGTGAGCTTATGCTGATCCCCTAACACACACACACACACACACTTAATTTAATCTCTAACTCAATTTTCTAATGACCATCACAAGCCAGCATCACATGTAAGTCCAGGAATCTGGAAACTAAAGAGATACATGCACATGTACACTGCTCTCCTTCTTCTTCTTCTTCTCTTTGTTTCCTCCATCCAACTCAGAGGAATAGTTCACTCAACTTTGCCAGTTCTTCCCCTTATGTTTGAACTTGAACATGACCTAGGAGTTAATTCACTACTGCTGCTCTGGAGCTGAACCTGAGATCACATCCCATCACCAGAGGAAACAAGGCAGATATCAATTACTAATGCAGACTTAAATGCAGACATCACCTCTTACAGCTGGCCAATATTCACTTCAGTTTTCACCTTCCAAAAAAATAAATCGACCAATTACCTTGTGGAATATTCACTAAATATTCATCATAAGTTTTGTTTAGTCTCAGGATCAATTGTACATGACGCGTGCCCTGCAGACTGTGTAGAAACACTGCAGACACTGCAAAAAATGTTTGGGAGCAACACAGCTTCCACAGGAAGTCTTGACACTGTTGTGCAAACTCTGGTTTGCACAAGATTTAGTAAGACACCATAGAATAATTTAGCATAGCAATAATGTAAAGCGTCTGCCACATGATTAAATGTAAACGTAAATACTCTAAGGGGCTATAGTGTCTCTATTCTATGAGGCAATGTCACAGCTAAAACCAAACCGCTGCATGTAGAAACAATTAAGCACTCTGCGCTTTCCCTCTGTCAGAATAAAAAGCATCTGGGCAGTATAGACGGAAAGTATTAGGGGCCGTTTACGAGGACACAGTGGTGCCACCGAAACTTAATAGACAAGCGGGAAACGGGTGACACACCTACAGTAATGGATGCTTTTAGTAGTCAATTACGCAGACTGATCTGAGCTGCTGTCCGGCGTGTGCGTAAAGATTCGCCGGAGACCTTCGCGCAGTATAAAAAAAGGCGCCCGCCACTCGTTATTTCGCCTGAAAAATATCACTTGTGTCCTAATGCTTTTCTGTTATTACTCACCAACAAATGTCACAGTTGTCAAAGTGCAATGGTGACTTGTCCCGAGCATCCTGACGCACAAAGTGTCGCTTTAGTTATTCCACTGGTCTTTTTTATTTTCCTTATTACGCTGTGTTCAGCTAAACAGTCAATTCGCTAAATGAATAACGAGAGGCCACAAAGCATTTCCTGTGCTGCAACATCCGCAGTTGAAGTCCTGTTTCAAACAGAGTCCACTCGGGATGAGTTCCACTCCGGCACAGCGTTCAGAGCAGGACAGAAACAGGGAGGAGTAGTGTGAGTATGAGTCTGCCAAGAGAGTTGTAATGAGCAGCCCAGTACGTTCATGGGAGAACCACCCGTCTACAACTACAGCGCACTGGTGTCTGGAGACGAGAGTAGTCTCATTTAGAGAATAGTCTCAGCTAAAACACAAAGGTCAGTCTTTTGCTTACATATTGAACTTTCTTAAAATAGGTCTCATTATAAAACATGAACTGAGTAAAGCGTGCATAGAGTTTGGCCAATTTATGGGGCATGTCATGGGTAACCAAAGCAGTTCTGACTTAGTTTGTTATAATCATAAACAGATATTTATTCTGAACAACAGTAAAATAAAGTGACTCAAGTAAAAACATGCAGTAGATTTAAGTGTGAGGGAAAGAAAACAAACTTAAAGGTTTTATGGAAACATCATCATTGCTGATTTTCCTCCTCTGATAAAATTTGTAAAATTGCTCTCATGCCCCTTTGGCACTCAACCCTGCATGTTAGTCATTTATTTCCCTGGAGTCCACATTCATTTCCCAGCTGTGGCTTTGTGTTGAAAGTTAGAGAACCACTACTGAATAACCATGCATATTATACTTTGTGTATGTTCAGATGTTGCTCATCTGTTGATTATCACAGCCTTATCATTCTGCCTAGTCATTCAAACCAAACAAATTGCAAATCCAATTACAGTATTTACAGTACAGTATCTCAGGAGCACATTATACTTCAAGCAACCATTAAAAGGTAAAGGCTCATCTAATACACTTCACATTTAACCTCCCAAAACTTAATGTATTTATGGAATATATATGCATAAACATTGCAATGATGGGCGTGTATCAGCATCATGTGAGCTAATGCAGCTTTCACTGCTGAACAGCTGCTGCCAACATGGATATAAACAACCAGTTCCAACAAAGTCATCATCTCTGAAATGTTTTTGTCAGTCCAGTAAGTGGCAGCTTTATTTTATATTACAATAAAATTGTTATTGTGAACAACTGATTTATTCACAGTGTCCAGTAGTTCATGCGTTGGTGTGAGTCAGTGGCTCATGAACTCACATCTTACTGTCAAACTGAAAAACATTTGTTCAGCTGTTTGTCTTTAGCCAGTAGTTTAGTTCCTGTATTGGATCTCTACTTCAGCCCCACATGACTTTTGTTACAAAATGTGCAATGTTACAAATAGACTGAAATGTGGTTTTAAATCCAGGGATACACAGCTGGATTTACCCAGCAAAAGTCCCAGTAACGTAATCATAGAATTATTATGAGTTGGATCAGGGGCAATATTCATTCAGAGATACACCCCTGATTACAACCAACTCTTACAACTATAATCAAAAGAAGAAAATCTCCGAGTGATATCCCTGTCAGTATTTTCACAGATCTGCCCATAATCCCTAAGGTTGCCTATTTCAAATTTGTAAAAGATCTTTAGACTAAAGCTTGCCAATTTTGCACTATTATGTTATGTGTAGTCATCTGAAAAAACTTCATAAGTAGAACATCCAAATCCACTTGAGGCAGGTTTAAGTCGTATCAAAATACTGTTGAGAAAACCACTGGCAGCAACCTCCCCCTCATAATTACAAGACAGAAACCATGTGATGACACCCGAGTAACCACCAGTATTTATTCTGCAGATCCCTGCTGACACCTTAATAACCACTGGAAATCAATAGCCAACCATTTTCAAAATCTACCACTAGAATTTCTACAAGCACATTCAGAAGAATCCTTAAACACAGCAAATGTTTCTTCTCTGTGGATCTTTTGTTTTGGTTTTTTTCTCTCCCTCTCGTGTTTTGTCTGACCTCACTGTTTTGCATTCCAGTTGTTGTGTTACCAGGGGTTTTATAGAGGGTTGATATTCGTGTTTTTTTTCAGTGGGCAGACTGGTCTGAGACATGTTAGATTGGTGAGAAGAGTGGTTAGCCTCAACCACTGTGATTCCTTCCATCCTTTAGTAAAATATTAGTGTTCATTTAACACAATTCAGTCATGTGTGACCCTTTGACAACAAAAAATGAAATTAACATCCCCTTGCTTTGCATAATGACACATGCCACAAGGTAGCCCTTTCTGGGCTTTTAGCTGCATTTAATTGAATCAAACTTATTTGTGGGAGCAAAGAACAATGATTGAAAACAATTACTCACCTAAAATCCACTTCTGCAATCACTGTCTGCTGGAACATCACAATAACTATGCCAAAGCTACAGATTGTCTTTCACGTTTAAGCATAATGTATTGTACTGTATTATTGCCTGCTCATGTTTTTCTTTTTCTAATTTACTGTTCAGGCTTGCTTTGTATGTTGTTACTCCATTCTTTGCCATTTTCTTCTCTCTGAACTGTATTGATTTCATGCATTGTCAAACAACTGTGACTCACAGACATTCACAGACACACCTGCATGTGTGCATTTCCTCAGTCACTGAGCAGTAGAACCTCTGTTGTTGTCTCCATTTCAGTGTGTAATTATTATGGATCTTGTTATACACAAACTGCTACAAACACAAAGATCATTTCTGCATGTTTGAGTTTTTTACAACACATACAGTTGTATTTTGCCTCACTGTGTACCTGTGCATACATATACACACACTATACGGCCTACACGGTGTATCCAAACACAAGTATACTTTAAAGTCACACAAAGACACATGTTTGTATCAGCAGGATCTCAGGAACTTTCAGTGAATGAGACAGTTTACAGGAGTCCTTCCTGTCTTCAACCCTGCACATATCACAGGCTGAGACTCAGGAAGAGTCTGATTAGTTTCAATGCATTTCCTCACTACAACATACCCTTCCCCACCCAGTTATCCTCTTCCTTATCCTCTTACACACTATAACCCAATCATATGCTTTCTTCTTCTGATAACAATACATAAAGAGTGTAGTAATGTTTTCATATTTGACCCCTACACAGTTTCCCCCCTTTCTTTTATTTTGACATACACTATATTCCTCTTGTAACCATGTAAGCCTCCTCTAATATGTTTTTGTCTTCTTCTTCTCTTCAACTGTCTGTATACATGCAGGCAGGAAGAGAACATTAGGAATGTACATGATAGGCTCTCTATCTAATGCCCCTAATGAATCAAAGGCATCTTTATTAAATTTAAAAAATACTTCATTTGAATAAATTACTTTAAAAAATGTCTCTTCAGGCAGTCATGTTTGTCCGGGGTGCTTTTTGTGGTGTAAAGCTCCACTGAGGTAATAAAGATAAACGGTGCATCCCAAGGACACTAAATCCTTCTAAGTGAAGGAAATTAGCTTGGTTCATATAGTCTGACAGACCATATTTATTTTCAGATTCGGTCACTCATTGGGCCATGCTAAAACTAAACAGCAGGCCCCATTATGCTAGTAAGAACCTTTCCCCTCCAACTTACAGTGAGCATCTAAAGAATCTGTAATATATACATGAGGATAGTGCTTGTAAACGACAGCTCACAGTAAACATATGCTATTTAGGGTGTTATCTGTTTTTGTCTTAGCTCATATACTGATATGAAACATGACAATTTGAGTCTGTGCAACTAATATGACATCAGTCTGTACTTCAATAATATAAACCCACTGAGTTGTACTTCTGTAAAGTTGTGGCCTTTATCAGTAGGACACATAAAAACATTTTTGGGGCATTGCTTATGTGGTAGCATTACAGTGGGCAATGTTCTTGATGAGAAGTATGAGAAACATTTTAGAGGTGGGGGAGCTTTGAGAAAATAATGAAAATAAACATTTATGTTACTTTGGACAAGTAACAACAGCGCCAACAGACAGAGGTTTAAAAAAAAAAAAAAAAGCAAAAATGCTGAGACCAAACAACAGGAAGACAAAGTTAGTGAGTGACGAGAGAATATTAGACTTACATTTGCTATGTGAACACAAACATGAATCTAAATGAATACTCATTCAGGTCTGTGTATGCTGGATGGATATATTCAATTCAATTCAATTCAAGTTTATTTATATAGCGCCAAATCATAACAAAAGTCATCATAAGGCACTTTACAGTGTAAGGTTTAAGACCCTATAATACAATTAAATATTAAGGAAAAACAGCAACAAATCCTTAAAACTGTGTTTTAAGAAAGGAAGAAACCTCCAGCAGAACCAGGCTCAAGGTAGGCAGCCATCTGCCTCGACCGGTTGGGGTGAGTGAAGAGAAAGAAAGAGAGAAAAGAACGACAGGTCACAAAACCAATGACAACAACAACAACAACAACAACAACAAGCAACAGGCAGGCAGGTTGGATGGGCCAGCAGCTGAACACCTGGAATACACAGCTTCAGGGCAGATAATACCTGCAGGAGAGAGAGTGAGAAAGAGAGAGAGAGAGAAGCACAACTATAAGAGAGAGGACACAAAGTTAATAATAAGCAGTGGTTGTGTATGAGTAGATAGAGAACGGAGGAGGAGCTCAGTGTGTCAAGGGAGATCCCCCAGCAGTCTAAATCTATAGCAGCTAAACTAGGAGATGGTTCAGAGTAACCTGAACCAGCTCTAACTATAAGCTTTACCAATGGATGGACGCATGGACTCACCACTCAGCACCACTTTGAGACAGGACATTTCTAATTTTAGAGATATTCCTCAGATGGAAGAAGGCAGTTCTGGAGCTTTCTTTTATATATGAGTTAAAGGAGATATCCTGGTCAAAGATGACTCCAAGATTCCTCACAGTAGTGCTAGACGCCAGTGCTATGTCATCTAAAGTAACTATATGATTAGACATTGTGTCTTTGAGGTTTTTGGGCCCAAATAGAATAACCTCTATCTTGTCTGAATTTAGAAGTAGAAAATTGCAAGACATCCAGGCCTTTATAACTTTTAAACATTCTTAAGTTTGACTAATTGATTTGTTTCACTTGGTTTAAAAGCTAATTGAGTGTCATCTGCATAACAATGGAAGTTTATAGAGTGTTTCCTAATAATGCTGCCTAGGGGAGACATGTATAAAGTAAATAGTATTGGTCCAAGCACAGAACCCTCTGGGACTCCGTAACTAACTGTCTGCATGGAAGACTCATCATTAACATGAACAAATTGGAACCTACCTGACTGATAAGATTTAAACCAACCTAGTGCTGTTTCTTTAATTTTAATGACATGTTCCAGTCTGTTTAATAAAATGTTGTGATCTATATATATGTGTCAAAAGCAGCACTGAGTTCTAACAAGACAAGAACATAGAGAAAATAATAGTTGCCTGAAGCTAATAGAAGATCATAAGTGACCTTCACCAGAGCTGTTTCTGTACTATGATGTACTCTTTGCTAATTGCTTAGCAACTACTTTTTCAAGGATTTTAGAAATAAAGGGCAGATTGGATATCGGTCTATAATTAGCCCAAATCCCAGAGTCAAGGGTTGGTTTTTTGAGTAATGGTTTAACTACAGCAAGTTTAAAAGCCTGTGGTACATAGCCTGCTAGTAGAGATGAGTTAACCTGATCTAACACAGATACAGATATGCTACTATATTTGCTAATGGTCAAGGTCATGTCTATATGCGTTGTTTACAGCTTGATCGGCTACCCCCAAGTAGCCAAGTACATCAATTAATGCAGCATTAAAAAGAGACAAGGAATGGTCAACACTGGAGCAGCAGAGGCTGAGATATCCTGATTTTTAATCCATAATATAACATCTTCTATTGACCCTTGTATTTAGCCCTGTGTTGTCGTCTGCTCAGTGTTCTGAAGTAGGCAGGGAACTCATCAAGATGTGTTAGCTTTCACACTAGAAAATATACATGGCCAAATGCACCCAAGATCCATCTTTATGGTTGTTTACACTTGTATTTAGCCCTGTGCACTTGATAGTCTGAGAGGCATTTTAATATTGTAAATTATGACCCCATTTAACAGTGTAAATAAGGTCATAACAGTCTTTTCATGAGACTCTTCCTGTGTGGTAAATTGTATATTTTCTATCCTCTGACACAAATGTTTGTCTATTAATAGTTTGCCAGCAGTGCCTCATGACAAAACTCCTTTATTTAAAAAGTATTTAATGAAATAAAAACAGTAGCAGAATAGAAAATCTTCTGTATTGACTTTAACAGCCAGAACAAGGTTTAGCAGCTCATTCTGCTTTCACTGTTTGTCTCTGCAGGAACTAGATTCATGAGTGCACTAATACAACAGCTCATTGCTATATAAGGACATGTTAGCTCTGTACTGTTGTCGAGTATGACTTAGTATAATTTTTGCTTCTGTTTTTTAATCTCTGGCAAAAGCAGAAAGCAAGAATAGATAAGACCACTCTCTTGTAGTTATGCTGCATGACTGTAGAGCTCCTTCGATGGTGGCAGCACCAGTAGTTGCTTACAGTCATGACTTAGCAATACCACTGAGGATAAAGCTCAGTAAAAAAGTAAAGTTCTCTGTCAGCTCAGTGTGAAAGAAAGCAGATCCATCCTCAGTGACTCCTCTTTGATGAGAACAGCTTGTGACTGTGTTTTGAATTCTAACATTAACCAGAGCAACAAGACCAAATAGAAATATCTTGACTTGAATCTACACTGTGGTCCTCAATCTTTCTTCTTGCTCTGTTCTTTTATTTATTTGTTACTACTGAGTGAATGTGTCTACTACTAAAATATGTAAATAACAAATGTTTGGGCTCCAAATAGGAAATGGATCACAGTAAAAAAATGGATTGAAGCAACATTCAACAACCATAAACTGTCCTGTGCTTTATTTCCTAAGTATTATGTAGTGCCTTTAATTAATGGTAATAAACTAATGGTGCACTTACATTTAAAATTTCACAAAACTTACTTTCCACTAAAAATTAAACAATTACAAAACTCCAAAAACTTGATAAAATTGGATTATTGGTCAACAAATATTAAGAACCGAAT
>OMLM01000604.1:0-19639 GCA_900302695.1 Helostoma temminkii
ATTCCTCATTAAAACAGCACATACAATCATGTGCAAAACTTAATACTTCTTTTAATTTTGAGTTTGTTTGTATAAAAACATAATAAGATTAATCTGATTGCAGCAGGGCTTAGTATAAATACATATCAGACAAACAACAACATAATGTTTTTATCATTCCTATTTATTTAACAAACAATAAGCTAGAGAAGTGGGCAACACTAAGTAACCCACAAGATTCAATAGCTTTAGCAGCAGTAACTTAAGTTATAATTTCTTGTCTCTCTCATTTTTGTGCATGAAATTGTGTCCCATTTTTATAAATGAGTCCTGCCACAGCATTTTATCTGGGTTGATGTCTGGACTTTCACATGGCCATTACAAAACCTAGATTTTTTTCTTTTTCTTTTTCTTTTTTTTATTGACTCAATTTGTGAAGGCGCTGTTCTCTACACTTTGCTAGCAGCTGTAAATAAACCGCGTGGCACTGAATGTACTGATGAGTATTTATAACAGATGATGCACACTGGGCTCTAATATAGCAAGCAATTTGAGGTGTGTGTATTAAAGAAGATGATCTAATCAGCACGTGACCAGCACTGAGGCATGATGGTGGTAAGTGATAGGGAGGTTTCTTCTCTGCTGCCACCTGACTGCTTATCATGACGAACAAAAGGCAGAGGGAGACAGAATAAGGGGAGTGTCTGGGAAAAACAACACAGCCTTCTGACCTCAGATTCAGGAATGGCTGACCACCCCCTCCCTTTTCTCCTTCCTGTGAACTTTGAGCACCCCACTGCTGAGTGAGCACTAAACTGCACATAATGAGCAGCCATGTAGGAGGCAGTGGACGTAAGAGCCACTGGGGTGGACACCATGGCCAAATTGTCCTTTTAGGGAGATGCAACAAGTGGTTGCAGCTTTTGTTTAATGACATATCACTTTCTGGAAGTCACCTGATTGTGAGCCTGTGATGTTAATGCGCTAGTAATCTGCCCTTTGGCCCTTTGTTATTACTTGAGAGTCTCCATAAACAGTCAACTAAGATATTGAGAGCAATGAAACAGGTATTGTTAAATGAGAAAGAATCCCAAACATCCAACTCACCCAGCTCTGCACAATGGCAAAGTACACGAGAAACGTACATGTGCATTCCTGCTGAATGCACCCATTTGTTTCAGGAGAAGATTTGGAAAGTGCACGCATTTCACATCTGCTGGGTATCACTATGACTTCAGCTTCCCTGCAACTTGCTGGAACTGCAAGTTGGTTTGAATAATAGCTGTGACCATATTTTCCAAGGAAGTCATTTGTGTATATGTGTCGGTGTGTGTGTGTGCGTGTGTTTAAATACAAATCATCTGTGTGCTTAGAAACAATTACAGTATTTTTATTATTGCATATGTAGCTGTATTCTATAGTTACTTATCAGAAGACTTTACATACTAAACATATAAGAAAACATAATATGACACATTTTAGCCACACCAGCTGCATCACCTTCAGTTGTAGCAAATTGTAGCAAGCCAACATGCTAAATGGTGGAGCATTAGACATGATTGCGCATGTTAGCATGCTGACATTAGCACTTCGCTCAAAGACATTTGTTCTTGTTGCACATTAACAACCAAATCATATGCAAAATAATCAGCTCCTTCCAAAAAATCATGCAGTGTTGCTCACTTGTGAACACATTAGTAATGGCAAAAAAATAATAAAATAATGATATAATAAAATAAAAAAATATGAGCTGGCAGGTTCTGGTAGCTTGCATGGGAACATACAACTAAACTGGAACTGATATTGTGAATTTTTAGGAAACTGAAAATGAAAGAGTTTCACTAAGACCTACCATCTTATGAGAAGGAACCTCTACTAATACTAATCCCTGTTAAAAGTAGAGGCTTTTATGAAGATGCATCATAGTGCAGTTCTGCAACATGTGAAATGACAAAGAAAACATTTGAAAAAGGGAAAATCACCTGCACACAATAAACTTCAGACTATACTGTATGTCTTTATTTTGTTTTAATGCAGGCATACATGTAAAGCAAGCATCAACTGGTCTGTTTTTTTTTCATATGTCTCGTGCTGACATGCTTTTGCTTTGTCATTGTCTTGAGATAAATCTCTAGACAAATCTTTTTTTCTCTTGAGAACACTGCCAGAGCATAGTTTGATAGTGAAAGGTAAACAGGGCACTTTTGAATACACATTATGACATTACAGTAAATCATTTACACGAGCGAGAACATTTCTGGCGTCTTGAGGTCACTATGACCTAGACCACTCGGTTCCTCAAAAGCGAAGTGTTAACCAGTATTTTATCCAGCAGGAGCAGGAGCACATCTTCCCAAACCAAAGCCCTGCATTACCTCAAATAACACTGACCTACATTATATGATTTTCAAACTCTGTCTGGTGCAAATGATGACCGAGCCAATCTCCATCATGCATTTCTGAGCATTATAATGCTGTATTCATTCAAAGCACCGACCAGGATCTCACAGGAAAAGTATGTGCAGACCGGTTGCAGCGGTTTGTTTTCAGAAAAGTGTAATGCCAATGGAACGCGGCTGCAATGCAAAGCCTGAAACACCCTGTTTCACCCCTAATGAACATCAATCAAAGGAGCATTTTTGCAGCAGTACAGACCACCAAGTGCATACTTGCAAGGCAATGCAATTAAAAGCATCTTATTTCTGGACTGGAAAATATTTCCTCTGCCACTGTCTGGTGGAGGAAAATGCTTTAGAAAAAAAAATCAAAGCAGGAGAGATGAGCTTGGAGAATAGAATTCCAGGCATGTAACCAGCGGCTGGGCAAATTTTCTGGGCAGAGTGACAACATGACTGCTTGGATCTTCCTCTCTTAACTGCCAGACACTTATGTTTGTTAACTAGAAGCTTGCATTCCCTGGACGGCACCCACAGTGAAGATCAGTGGCTGGAAATCTTGTCTGGCAGACATGTGGCACAGGAGCGTCTCAAAGTGGACAAAGTGGCTGTGTACAGGAGGCCTGGCAGTCGTGATTAAAGGGTTTTTAGTAAAATAAATGTTGTTGCCACGCAGAAGCACTTTTTCAAACCTGCTATGCTCCAGCATGTAGAATAGGAACATGTCTATAGGGATGCTTTGGTTATGTAGCATGTATTACTTCTATCCTTGCGTTATCTGATCAGCCTGCTTGGTTCTAACTGCACAACCAGATTTATTTACTTATTTTTATTTTCCAACTTACAGCCTTCAGGTTCAGCCTTTATCAGAATTTGTCACAAAAGGTCTTATGCAGTTAATTCCATAGATGTTTCGATTCACAAAAAAGGAAAGTCACTATTGTCAGTAGGATTTAACCTCTCAGGCCCTTTGATGTTTGCACAGCATTAATACAAAGCCACAAGTAGCTCAGTTGCTAGAGCAGTTGTCTATAAACCCCAGGGTCAGTGGGTTTACTCCTGTAGTTTACTCCTGGAGTAGCACTGTCATCTGCTGCCCAACAACAACTTTTTTGAGGGGGGCAGTTGTCTATAAACACCAGGGTCAGTGGTTGACTTTTGATTCCTCCCAGAGTACATGTCAAGGTGTCCTTCAACAAGACACAGAAACATTGTAGTGACGTCGTCATCTACTCTCTGGCAGCTGCCCAATAATAGGTATGAATGGAGTATGTCATTATCATTATCATTATCAAATAGCCCCCTCTCTTATTTCCTTATGTTAATCTTTGAAGAGAAGGAACATAAATTAGCAGTGATTGCATGAACTACATTCCAAATAATAAAACCGTTTGACAGTTAGTGTTTGACTATAATTAAACTCACAGTAGGTAAATCGGAAGTAATGGTAGTGTGGATTCCATTACCAAAATCTATTAAAGCAAAATAAAATTTTAAAAATTTGAAAAGTGTCTAGGGGTGGCACCGGTCAAGACTTCTATAATCTCTACTTATGTAATTCTGAGCTAATGGAGATCCAAATTAAAGAGTATAAAGTCCAAAGTAAAATGGGTTGATATGGAAATTACACAAATGGGAGAATCTCATATGTATGTATGTGTGTATGTATGTATGTATGTATGTATATATATATATATATATAAAATATATAGTGCACAATAGTGCTTGGAAAAGTACGAAAATCAAATAATGCAATTACTTCATAGTGAAATTATTGCATCATATCAAATTTTAGAAATGTGGTATTTCCAGGACGTCATGGAAACTGAATATACTACATAGCTCATTAAACATCAATCTAAGCACATGGACACAACACAGTCTACAGTTAGGAGGGAAAATCCTAAGATTCTTTATGAGACCAGTAACTCAAGCTGAGTGTTAATACACCAGCATGTATGCAAGGATGTGGAGTGAAAGTTTCAATCACACATCCATACATTCTTTACCTTCAGGAATACTAGACAGAAGTAGGTCATATCAATATTCTAAAGAAAAAATCCTAAGCAGCTCCTACATATGATCAAACATATAAGATGAAGTTTGTTGACAAAAAAAAGTCAGTAAAAGTAAAAAAAAGAAAGACAGCTTTAAGCTTTAAAAAAATAAGAAAATGTATAAAATGGAGGTGATAAATCAGAGGATTTGTTAAATTACAATGGAAGATTATAAAAAATGACTAATCTTTTTGAAGAAATTTTGTAGTTAGTCATAAAGAGATATTATTAATATTTGATTTGGGGGGGGCACTTGCTACTTAATATGTTTTTTCTGTGAGTCTGTGTTCCTTCAAAAAAGGAACTTTACTTTATGTTTTTACTAATTAGTTCATTAGTCATTTTTAATACGTGGGGTGAGGGCTCTGGGGAGGCATTGGATGATGTGGTTATATAAAGTTGTTTTATGTGTGAATCTGTTATTTGTTATAAAATTCAATTAAGACATTGAAAAAAAAATTATAAATGGATATTTCATTCAGGATCAAAGTGGTGGTTGACGTCCCCAGACATGATTCTAGTGTGCCTAAAAGCAATACATTCATGTGACCTTCCTTGCAGTTCCCTCCACAAACAGAGTCAAATTCAGTGAATTCAATGAATCCCATCCTCAGAAACCGGATCGCCTGTGACCTAATTCTCCAGTGGGCTCATAATGTGTCACAAAGAGGCAATGATGAGGGGTGGCGTGGCAATTACACATGTGAAACAGCAGTAATAAATCATTCACACCAATGCATTTTAGCTAGGGTGGACATGTGTTTTTTTCTCACAAAGTATCACATGGGAAATGTTCCTGTGCTAATAAGCCACACAATATAACATTTACAGTGTTAATCTAATGCATATGGTTCACAATGTAAATAGTTCCCAGGACAACAAGGAGAAGGTAGACTTCGGTGGCTGAAGGAGCTCTAGCTGCAGAGCAGCAACACTTCCTGTGCCCTTTGGCAAAAACTTGATGAGGTTGTTTGTCCAACTTCAAAGCCAAAGTGTGTCCACATTAGAGCTGTGGAGATAGAACAGTAAATCTCAAGTGGCATCAGCATGCCTACAGGGCACTTGGAGGCCACCCAGTACACACTGATCATGGTTTGAATTCCCAGAATCAGAGACGCGTGTACATAAATAACATAAAGAAAGTACATTTCTGGAATCTGAAAGATTTACACTATTTTTACAAGCAACACAGAGACACTGTGGTTCCAGAGAAAAGAAAAAAGGAAACTGCACAAAGGAATAATAAGTCTTGAATGTCTCTTGTTGCTGAAAGAGTGACATATGTGGCATTTTCATTTCCATCTTAACATATGGTTACAGATGGAACCTGCACCCACACCAAACACAAAAGTGAAGAACACAAACAGTGTTGGCTTCCTGGTCATTCTGCAAGCCATCAGACCCAGTGATCAAATGAGTATTAACCACATTACTTCCTGCACAGAGAACAGCCAGTCCCCATCTCTGCCCATAACTAACCAACATGAGTAGGAGTGTGAATGTGCGTGTGACTGGGGGAATTAGGAGGGAAATTTGGGCTTGAGGGGAAAGGGGGTGGTTGTTCAGGAAGTGGAGGTAGTGTAACCGAGCAGAAGGAAGGAAGATGCCCATATATGAGCAGATGCTTGTGAAACAGGATGGAGTACATGCCTAAAGAAGCCTAGGAACTCAGTTGAGTATGACAATGACATTCACACCCTTATGTTTAAGGCTCAGCTTGCTGTTATGAAATGATCATTACAGCCAGGTCTTTTAAATGCAACCAGGTACTGGGATGATTTATTATTACCCACACATGAGATGAGTGGTATCAGTCTATTAACAGGAAACAGACTTTAGTTTCTGCCACCTGTGTAGAACCAGGCCCTGAAGCAAATTAGAAACACACCTGCACACCAGCAAGAGATCCTTTGTTAAACACCTGCATATGAACTGGGTCACTTTTTTTTCTGCTGCACTGTATTCAGTGCTAAGAGACATTAATGCCATCAGGTCACAAGCTCCAGCATTTTGGTACGCTAGACATTTTACTTCTTCTAACCTAAAGATGATTTTAAAGGAACATAAATTGCATTTACTATAATTTAATTAATTCATCGATTATTACATGTGCAGTTACTGAAGGCAATAAAATGTGCCACATGTGTAAATCCTAACACACACACACAAAAAAGATGCATAGATGCTCAAACATGGGCGACTTCCTGTTTTATCTTAACTGCATTAACCAGTCAGCACAAAGAAATGCTTTTCAGTACTGAATAGGCCATTTAATACACAGTAATGGGCAGCACACAACATGAAGCATTATCTTGATGTTGAGGTACAGCTTTATGACTGCCTTATACTGCCATCATGTGGAGGAAATACATAATTGCGCTGAGCTGATTCAGTGGTCATGGGGAAAAGTAACCTTTGGGCCTTCAGCAAAAATATTCCCACTTTCACAGTTTTCATTAAAGAATAGATATTTCACAGTTCAATAGTACAATTACACAGTACAATACCAATATAAATACAAGGCAAATCTAAATCACAATAAATGTGATATAATATCATGCAATTCTCTACCCACACACCTTGTTCTGCACCAGGCCCTTTGGAGAAACGATGCACTTTTCAGAATGGAGAAAAAAGCCTAAGTGTAGTAAACAGGTGACAAGTAAAGAACCACTGCGCTGTAATTAAATTCATGTCATAGCAGACCCTAAAGTTATTTTTACAAACACAGATGAGACTTATACTGTGTGTTAGTATATGTTCAGCCACAAGTGAAGTCACTGTTCATGGGTAAACTATAGGGGTGTAACAGCTCTCCATATCCACAGTGTGGTTTTTGTTTGCTTGTCTTGTTTTAGGGTATGTTTGGGTGGGTGTGAATTAAATAGTTATAATGGAAAGAAATTAAATCGCCAACATGCACAGTGAGAGTTTTGATCCATGTTTAGCTAATTAAACTGGTTTAACTTTTAGTCCAGGTGTTATCATTCAGTCACTATAAGACCAATATAGTCACATGACACACGCATGTGAAAGACAATAAAACAATTCGGTGTGTTTCATATTCTGGACCGGTTCCACCCAACTAACCAATTAATTAGGTTTTCTGTCTGGTATCACAATCCAGCCATGTTCTGTCAAATGACATCCTATCATATCCTCAACGATTAAATGACAACATACCAGACAGTGAAACACAACACTGAAATAAACTGACTATTGCTTAGATCTAAATGCTAAGCCTGTATTTCAGTATCAGAAACAGCCTCTGCTGAACAACAAATAAAAGACACGATTTAGAAAAAACGCTGGCATGGCATCTTATTTACATAATGTGTTCAGTAGCTGCGCATTGATAACATTGTACTGACTACAAACAATTGCTTAGTTTTACATTTTGTGTCATAGAAAACACAGCAGAAAACATTTGCTTTATGTCTGCAAAATAATGCAGTGTGTCAAACCGAAAAACGCCTCAGCCTGCATGTTGCCACCTAAAATAGCAGTGTAAAGCTTCTGTCACCAGAGGGCAGCCCCGCACAGGCAGAATGGACATAGGGACAGTGGGTCTGATTAAAAATGGATAGACTGCTAAAGCAATGTTTGTAACCTGATCCTTCTCTCATTTATCTCATTACACTAAAGTCTGGGGCAACAGATGACTCCGATGGGAACCAGTTGACGGACAAAAACACTGACGTGTGGGAAAAGTTCTCAAGGAGCATGAATTGGGTGTTCAAGTCTATGTGAGCAGCACAGATCTGGAAAGAAAAACAATTGAAGTGAAGTTACAGCTTCCTCTTTACCGAAGGAAAATGAGCACCGGCAGGCCAAAATGGTTTTGGGTGGCGAAATTCTTGACTCTACTTTATTTGCATTTATTGCTACATTCTACCAAAACCAGTAAGATGGCTGGTCCTTTGGTCAGATGGACTTTGTGTCACAACAAGTGGAGGTGGGGTTTGGTGGTGTGAACTAAAGCCCAAAGTACTGTTTACTTACCTTCTACTGTTTACTTGCTTTCAACACTCCCATTTCTTCCCCTATTAAAGCTCTAATCCATCATCCACTGTTAAATATATGAATGACAACGAGCACAGGACTCGGCTTACAGAGCTAAAAACCTTCTTGAACTCAGGGTCGGAAGACTACCAAGCAGCTGTCAACATTTCACATCTACTGTCAAAGAGCAAGCTTTTAATACAGAGTTGAGTCTCTTGAGTCAAACATTTTGTGGATTAATGCATTAAATAAACATTGTCAGAGTTAGTAAAAAATTATGAAAATTACTAGAACTTCATGTGATGTTCGCCATGTGACTGATTGCATTAACAGCAACAGACTGACAGTTGTTTCACTAGACTCGAACTCCAGTCTCCTGTGGAAAAGTCCTGTGCTTTGTTCACCTGCTGGTTTAATTTGAGCATTTTTGCTGTCAAAACAACTTTATTGACAGTGGCGAGAGTGAACAAAAACTGTAACGATATGGGTCTTAAAACCAAAACAATGAGCTGAAAGACACTAAGCAGATTTACACAGCTGAAGTCCAGTAATTACTCTTCATCAGTTTGTCACTATGAACAACATATTTCACGTTGCAGGATTCATTTGCTATTATTCTTATTGCAGACATTTAGTGCAGCGCAGCTTTGAGTAGCATTTGTCCTGTTTTGTGATCTGTGTTTCTCACCACATCAAATTGTAAAACAGCTGCCATCTGCTGTCCTCCAACTAAAAGCACTGTAGCATTCAACATAGTAAATGCCAACTAATGTTTTATGATACTGCAAATAAGGAGGACTACGACTTCCAACTGAATTGTCATTGCAAAAACTTGCTGAGCTGGTCAAAACCATCTACGACTGAACATAAAATGGTTTCAAAAAGACCAAATGAGTCTTTAAAAGTGAAAACGGTAACTGTCAAAGTCATGCTGGTCAGCGTTTTTTTTTTTTTTTCCTGTCTTTTTCTTAATGAACGAGCCGTTTCTGCTCAGATACAAGGTACAGTGCAGGACAAGGGCACAAAGGACCTCTGGGGTCATGTTTAAAGGAACCAGCAGCTTTAGATTCAGCTGTTGGTTACTAAAGTGAAGTTAAAACTAAACTAAACTAAAGTGAAGCAGTTAATGTTATATTACACAGAAATACAGTATATTACCACAGGTTTCAAACAAGGAATAATTACTTGTACCTTATACTAACACTCAGGGGTCTGCTATTGTGCAATGCTGAAACCAAAGACGTTTTATTAGCTGCTGGCTTCCAGTTGCTAAGCAACCTCTTACTTCCTTGTCTAGTTTATAATTTACTGTTCTGTCCAGTATCAGAGCAGGTTGTGGTGCACCAGTATAAACAATAATGTAGCAATGTAACAAGGCCTAGACATTGAATAATAAAGCATCTGACATAATTATAAAGCTTTATTGCGATTGTGTTGTGCTTTACATACAACAGCACGTGATTATCTAAAGACTTACAATGTCACTTAGACAATAACAACTCTCCTCTACTGTGGTTCCACAGTGTTAAATAAATATGTATACAGTAGTGTAGCACATCAGGGCTTAGCTAACCCACAGGAACCACTTTTCTGCAGCAAGGAGCATACAAAGACGATAATTAAATTTAATGACAATGGCTTTATTAGGGGACTCATTCTCCTGATGCTGTGCAGATGCACCACAGAGACCTGGAGTCGGGTGGAGTAATTGTGTTAGTGCTGCATATCATGTAGGACAGCACAATGCACATGTCTATAAATACCCCTCTGCACCAATATGACAAGTCCCACAATGTCAGTGAGATCATATAGAGGCTGACACTAGCCAGTGAAGCTGAGAACTGTCACACAGGCTTTTGTGTTACTCTAAAAAGAAGATGGACTGAGGTCTGCGAGGACATGCTTCCACAGACACAGGAAGAGCAACAGTGAAGCAGCGCTTTCTGCTCACACTATCTGATCCCAGGGGTTTCGTAAAACAATGAGCTTCTTCATTTAGACCTAAATGCACCCTACATTATATTACTTCAACTAGAGGTCAACTGTGATCCATCAGTTATCTCCATATAGTTCACAGTCATGTGTAAAGGTTAGTTTCCCCCCCCCTTTTGAATTTTCATTTTTTTTGTGTAAAAACACAGTAAAAAGACCAAGAGACTGGCCATCTTATTGGTTTCAGTAGAATGTGGCAATGAATGCAAATTAAGTAGAATCAAGATTTTCCCCACCCATAACCATTTTGGCCTAAGGTTATGTTAGAAAATACAACCTCATACAAACAATAACATGTAACTTTTTCCACCATGCCATTATTTATTTAACAAAAATTAAGGCAAAAAGAAAAAACATGCATGCAAAAAAAGAAATGTCCAGCATGATTCAATAGATTGCACATCCACCTTTAGGAGCAACTAATTGTTTCCTATATGACTTTATGAGTCTCTTACATCGTTATGGAGGAATTCTGGCCCATTCTTCTTTACAACATAGCTTCAGTTCATTGAGGGCTTTAAGCATTTGCTTATGCACAGCTCTCTAAAGGTCCTGCCACAGCATTTCAATTGGGTCTGGTCTTTGACTAGGTCATTTCAAAACCTTGATTATTTTATTTTTCCACTATTCTGACATTTTACTGGTGTGCTTCAAATCAATGTCCTGTTACCTGACCCAATTTTGACCAGATGCCTCCAGATTACTATTTAGGAGTCGACTCCATTACTGCAAGGTGCCCAGGTCCTGGGGCTGCAAAAAGAAGCTGAAGTCACCCCCCTCCACCGCTGTACTAGACAGGGGATATGAGGCATTCCTGCTAAATGCTGCGTTAGGTTTTCGGCAAACATGGCGCAGGACATGAAAGCTCCACTTTGGCCTCATCTGTCCAGAAGGTATTGTGCCAGTTTGTCCAGATGCAGTTTTGTGAGCCTCTGTTGTGCTTTCATGTAATATTAATAATAATAATTATTATTATTATTAATATTATTATTATTATTATTATTATGTTGTGACAGCAAAGCTTTCTTGTGGTAACCCTTTCAAACAAACTGTACTTATTTAGTTTTCTTCGACTTGTGCTGTCATGGACTTGAACATTTAACATGCTCAGTATGGCCTGTAGGGCCTGAGATGTATTTCTTGGGTGTTTTTGTCTCTGAGCTTTGCACTGTCTGACCCTCGGGTGAATGTCCATGAATGTCCACTCCTGATAAGACTGGTAACTGTCTTGAATGCTTTCCACTAATAGAGAATAATCTTTCTCACTATAGAAAGCTGGACTACACATTGCTTGGAAATAGTTTTATAACCTTTCTGGATTGACGTGCACCAACATTTAAGACCATTGCTTTGTGTCTTTCCGTCCTGCCACTGTTAACACAGCTATACGCTCCAGAGTAGCAAACGATAAAAGTCTACACACCTGCTGATGATCAATTAATCAAGGGCTGATTTAATAAAAGTGCTTGGCTGCAATTTACCCTCTTAAATCCTATGGAAGCAGTCATTTTTTCCGCTTGCATGTTTTCTTTTTGTCAAATAGGGGCACTAACTTCTGCACATCACTGTAAACTGCAAAATACCAAATGCAGCCTGTCGTCTCTGTGCAGACAGTTTCAAATCAGAAACACATAACCACAGTAAGAATGGAGCACTAACATGCAGTCAGCAGTATGTGTAGCGCTCTGCCAACCCAGTAACATACAGTAGATGATGAGTGCCATGGAGGCCTAATAACGTCTATGCTGTTTCCAGGTTGTCAAGGCAACACGGATGTTTGACATCAGCATCCCATGCCAGTCAAACTGATTGTTGCTTTTATAACCACTGCCCATTATATTCACCTCTTTAAGCTAAATCCACCAGAGATATTGTGCCACAATAAAACAACCTATATTAGGGATGTACTGTATGTCAAACTAAATACTTTTTTCAGTAATTAAAATAGTGGTAACAAGCCTGCAAAATATAAAGTCCTTACTCTATAATATGTACTTTCTTGTCTTGATTAGGTTGACCAAGACACAGACACATTAAGCAATCTGAGACACCAGGATATTGTGTCATCCTAATCCTATCCTCATTGCAGGTGCGTCAACTCTGCCAGACGATTATTAAAGTCCCCACATCCCAACATGACAGCTTTAAATTACTAATTTTGCCTGACAAACAGGGGCAGATCTAGAGAAATTTGCATGACATGGAGCTAGAAATGTGTGAAAGATAGATTCATTCTTACCAGATTATTAACAGAACACATTAATAGATTAATAGATTTCCAAGATGCACATGTGAGTCGTAACTAAAACTATAGAGTGCATATTATCAGTTTAAAAGTGGAAAGCCATTAGAGCCCATTGTAAAAGCCTTCATCGTTTACAGATAAGTAGTTAATGCTTTGCGTACTAAGCAGCCCTCCTATGTGTCATATACTCCCTCATACACGGAGACTATATAATACCTTCATCACTGTGACACGCTCCAGTGAGGAGGCTCAGAGGGCCCTGACATGCATCAAAGCAGCAGAGCATTTTTCACATATTGCCGTGGACTAACAGTGCCAGAGGCCAGCGATGACGGCGGCTCAACTGTGTTGACTAGCAGCATTCTCTGAAGGTCTTTGTAAACAGAGCAGTGACGCACAGACAAGCTCCCCGGAGGCCGAACGTGGAATTTGAGTTGGTGGGGTGGAGGGAGGGAGAGGGCCAAGGCGCTCACGAGATTAAACCACGGTGAGGTCTGCACCAGTGACTGTGGTGTAACCAGGCAACATGGTCAAACTCACGTCAGCACCGAAAGCCCGTTTAGGTGGAGTCACACTGAACTGCCAGAAGCCACATTAATGAAAAAATAAATCTCCCAAAACCCTTAAAAATGAAATTGTATAATATTCTGTTATAACTCTGAAAATGCATTTGATCCCTTTCCTTTTCCTTGTTATACAGACTCACATTATATGCTTATATAAATATTCCTGATTGGAGAAAGGCTGTTCTTCAATACTTGGACGTAAAAGTAAATTTTAAAAAAGTAAAAATAAGTAAACACCTGTGCTGCAGTGTGACTTCGGTTTTTGTGGCAAAAATTACAACTATTGTTTCAATTTTATGTAATAGCCTGTCTCAGAGACAATCAAGTCAGTGTTGCTGAACCTCAATTACCTCAAAGCCGCAAAAGGTGACATTAAATGTTGGGTCAGAACCTGTTTACTTATGATCAAAATCCAAACATTGATAATTGCATACAGGAAAATTCATCCTTCAGCCGGAAGTTGTGAACTTTACAGGCCAACTGGTCTCTGGATGTTATCACCTTGACCGGGTCTTTCCCTGACCCTAACCACATCTGTCTTGAGATCAATTTTCTGTGGAGATTAACAACTTCCTGCTAATATGGACTACTACCTGTCGTGGACAGGAAGTGTGCAAAGTGTGACTTTGTGTGCAACCAGGCTTGTTGCGCACAACTTGACAGTTGTTACTATAAGCACGATGCTCACGTTTCAGTTAAATGTGCACATGCGTGTCAGGCTAGGACTCCAACTGCTGATCCAATAATATCAAAGTCAGCATGGAATGATTTATCTGACTCTCTTTTTTTATACCCAGCTGTCTTAAAAAAAATTATGGCCAACTTTTAAGTGACACAACAATCAACGATTACCAAGGTTTAATCAGGTGTTTTATTCAGACTTAGGTAAAATATTAGATAATAATTATTGTGATATGACAGTGTGTGGCACGCTAAATTAAAGTCACTAGAGGAAAGTATTTTATTTATTTATCTTTAGTACTTAGAGTGAGGCAGAAATACAAGACCAGGTTCAAATGTCCTGCAGACTAAAGACAGGCTGAAGCATATAACAACATCAGATCTGAGTGTTTACACTTTGGGGCGTTGCCTATAATCCTCTTTTAACCACTGTTTTCTCTTCCAAGTATTTCACAACATATTTGTCACTATGTTTCCCAGACAATCGCCCTCCACTTCATTTTATACAGTCCCATAATAACCTGAGGGGAGGTCATGGTGAAGTAGCTCATTGCCATTTTAATACTCAAACAGCCCATGTAATATCTAATGAGGCTTTAAGATGTTGTACACTTTTTTTACGTAGCTTGGCTTTCATGTAAGACTTCATCTTTTGCTTGTGTCAGAGGAAGCTGTAAAGCCATATTTCTTTGCATGGATAATAACATCATTGATGTTGAAGCCTACTTGTAAATGTCTCACTGTCATGTCCACTGTCTTTCCAATGTCACATCCTGCAGCTTCTAAGAAACAGGTTTGCATGAAACTACTGAGAAGCAGGTGTTTTCCTGCTTTTTTATATCTCTCGCATTATGACCACCTGTCACATATTGTCATTTTAAACACCTGTTCACGCTTCAGTGTATTTAAACAATGCGATTTACCACACTGCAAATCTTCCATAGAATAGCACGGTTGGATTGTATATTTAATATAACTCACGCTTCACCAGCTGGGGTTATTTAACCACAGCATCAGTGTCCACACACAGATACAGTATCATGTCAAGTCACCGTTAACTAAAACATTATTTATGTATGATCTCTTTGGAAACACTCACCTTGCGCCTTGGATCCGACAGAGTTGTTTCTGTATATTTCAAAAAGGAGTCATGCAATGCTACTTCAGTTGAAGCACCGTGAGTTCAGAATGCACCCTGGCTGTGGGTCCTGTGAAAAGTTTCACGACAGAGAAAATCAACATTAAGTCCCGTCACTGTGCAGCCCCGGAGTCAGGAGGCACAGACGGTGATCTGCTGCTGGGAGCTGCTGGGCTGGGACTGTCTGCCTGTGTGCAAAGGACAACAGCGCCCCCTGTCGGAAGCAGTCAACATCACCTTATTTTTTAGACCTGACCAGTAACACTCGTAATAGTTGTTAATTAGTAGTTATGCACTGCAGAACTCACTTTGTAGTTGAAGGAGGGTTTCTTTAAAACAGTAAAACCACCTGTGAGCTCCAATCACTGAAGCACAGCAAACCACAGCTCAAGTAAGAAACTCAGTACTCAAGTAAGTACTGAAGTAAGAATGAAGTTAAAAAGTTACTGCCTAAAAATAAATACTAGGTAAGTACTAAATACTTAAATTATAAAATGCAAGAAACAAAGTACTAAAACAATAGTATTTAAGCACTTTTGTATTTGATGTTGCTGATTGATCACTTATTAGTCTGAACTGTAGTGGAGTAAAAGTTAAAGTAACATAAACTACAGTGCCGTGAAACAGTAGACATGGCATCCATGTAAATGTTCCAAGACAAAAGCCACCGCTGACCGAAAAGAAACACAAGGGCTCATCTCACATTTGCCAAAAAACTTTTTATTCCAAAGACTTTCAGAAAAATGTTCTGTTTACTGAGGAGACAAAAGCTGAACTTTTTTAGAAGGTGTGCATCCTGTTACATCTGATGAAAAACTAACACAGCATTTCATAAAAAGATCATCATACCAACAGTCAAACATGGTGGTGGTAGTTATATGGTCTGGGGCTGCTTTGCAGCTTCAGGACCTGGACGACCGGCCATAATTGTTCGAACTATGAATTCTGCACTCTAGACAATCCTGAAGGAGAATGTCTGGCCATCAGCTTAAGACCTCAAGCACACTTGGGTTATGCAGCAGGACAATGATCTGAAAAACACCAGCAAGTCCACCTCTGAATGGCTCAATAAATATATATTAAAATGTTCTTGAGTGGCCTATTCAAAGTCTGTCTCTGACTTAGGTGCTGTGGCATTATGTTGTTTGTAAAGGAATCGGTTTGGAGAAGTGATACCCATGGGTTCTTGGTCACCAGGTGGAGCGACCTGGACACATCATCCATCCTAGGATCCCATGATGAACCCAGGATCAACGGGATCAATGTTCTCAGTGGCCCTTCCTTCCTGCACTCTGATTACAAGGAGTGTGTAGCAGCATGTGATTTTAGAGATAATCATATGTTCATGTGTGGATTGCGTTCTTGCTCTATGCAGTATTTGTTCATCTGTAATAATTCTAGGTGAGAATTAAGAAGTTTGGCCCTTAAATGCATCCCTACATATATGACTGTTAATGACTTAGCAGTTAGGTAAGGCAGGTTGAGTTATATATTCTATATGTAGAATAACAGTGATTTACTGACATGGTGAGTTGAGTAAAACTTGGGCATTTAGGCACAGTCTTGTCCCATCTTGTTTCATCCTAAAGTTTTGCCACAAAATTAATTCACTCAACACACTTTCACCCAATCGAATTTTTGCCCATCAGGCAAAATTTTACAATTTTCTACAATCCATAGTCCATAATGACAAAGTGAAAATATCTTTTAAAAAATGTTTGGAAGTTTATTCAGAATCCAAAACTGAAATCTTAGTACGTAGTACTTTATAAAAGCTCTTTTGTCAGCAATTTGAATCTTCTTGACTGCTTCTTGATAAGACATGCAGCGTGAACTGTGGGTTCTTGTAGACTATAAACAGGTAAGTATCTAAACTATATGTCTGCACTAGGTTATAACAAACTAATTCTAGCCAGCAATTAGCTGGCTAAAACAGTAACTTTACTGAATTCATAATGACACTTGACAGTCTCAAACTCAGTTGAATGAATCTATAAGGGTGCTCTGCACCAACTGCAAGTGATGATGAATTTTTAACAAACTACAAGTGTAGAGAGTTGCATTATAGGAAACAGAGGCTCCAGAATAGACTCTAAAAACCAGTATACCTCAGTCTGTGCTGCTTTAATTTTGGCCTTTTTAAAATCTGTCTCTCAAGTTCCTCGCTTTATTTGATAGCGAACAGACTAGACTACAGTAATGCCCATTTTACTGGATTATCAAAATATTAAATAGAAAGCCTACAGCCTATTCAGAACAGGTTCAATGTGGATTGTAGCAGTGAAGGCTAGGGAATGGGAAAGAGGAAGTAGTGAGTTAGGGAGGGAGCAAATGGAAAGGAGAAGGAAATAAAGAAAGGCAGAAGGTAAATAAGCATATAAATCAATACAACAAGTCACTAAATAAATAAGTTGATACATGTAATGTATCTACTACTACCAGTAAAGTTAACAGATGTTTCTGATGTAGTAATGATGGATTGGTTTAAATGATAGCCACGGAGAAAAGCTCAACGCTGCCTGCAGTAAATGTCATCACAGCATCCTACCTCCACCATGAGTTCTTATCAAGACCACAGATATAGGTCAGTAGACAGCTACTCCACCTGTTGGCAGGCAATGATAATTCACAATAAGCTATAGTATAGTTATTCCTCCGCCACTTTCCCAGTGATCCTGTAGGTCTCTGTTGGCCCCTGCCCTCCACACATCAGCTGAGTCTCTTGGCTTTCTGGCTTCTCCATCATGTCTGTCAAAAGTGATGCTGCATTGTTAACCACATTAATATGATTTTTCATTTGCTCTTATACATGATTTCTAATTACACGGTTGAAATGTTACAGACCTGTCTGTCGACATTCTTCTGACTTTTTATTGTGCTTGTGGGAGGGGGCATAGAGGAAGATAATGGTGAAAACATACAGGTTCCACATGCCGTAGGTGCCTGTGAGAAAGGCGCTGTAGATTTGGAGAGTGTAGTCTCCCCAGTGCCAGTGGCTTTCACTGACCTGGTGAAGAATTGGGAAATTTTGTGTGCTACAAGTGAATAATTTTATTTACATCAAAATTTACTATTTTCATGATGTAATTATCATTAAACCAGCAGACTTCCACATTCTTCCTCCATTAGAGAAGTGATACTTACTTGATTTAAAATGAAGAAGATGACAGTCATAGCTGCACATGCTAGAGTTACCAGCATCAGAAACCTGAACCTGAAGATTATACCCTGTATGTTGAAGTTAAGAGTTTGAAATATGACTAGTATTTTTTTTTTAATTCAGACATTTCAATAAACAAACGAAACACACCTTATAGTGCAGTCTCCTAGCTTCTGGCATTGCAGGAAGTTGATCTAATTTCCCACCAATGTTTCTGAACACGCAACGCACCATGTGACACAGGGAGAGGAAATACAGACAAACGGAAATGCCAGCCAGAATAATAAAGGTGATCTGTGAGATAGTCAAGGAAAATGTGTGGATTACTCTGAAACACCAGTTATTAAGGCATGTTTTCATCCTGTGATAAAAACTTTACATAAGACACTCTAAATGTCAAAAGGATACTGAAACATTTGTCCCAGTTTCTGATGCCCATATGCTATAGAAAGGGTTCCTCAAATGCAACCCCCTTTGTTATAAATGAAGAACATCAATGTTTAAGAAATAATGCAACTGTCAAACCCAAGATCTCATGGAAAGTCATTACCTTTCACTCAGGTCAAGTATGAGGAGAATAGATGAGCCAAACCCTACAAGCCCAACTTGCCACCAGTATGCTGAGAGTCGATTCCTCTGCCTCTGGTCCTAAAGGGTTTGTTGAAAAACAGTGTAACTGGCATTAAGGTATGTTTAAAGGTACAGTCAAGAACCAGAATGAGATGCTAACCATGAGGTGTTCACCACAGAAGATGATCCAGAAACAGAAGAGTGTGCAGTAGAACACACCCTGTCGGACATCCTCAAAGAGCAGCATCCACGTCCACTCGAAGCCCAGGGAGAGCCACTCTACTGGTGCATTCAGGAGCATCATAGAGATACCTAGAGCAAAGATTACCCTGGACAAGGCAAATACACACTAAAATGACCTACATTTACTCTTAAAAGAGAAGTATCATGGTGCTGCAGGCAGAGTATTGACCTGGTTCTACCTGGACAATCATGCACTTAAGAATGTTTGATGTTCTCCACATACCTCCCTGGAGCTTTTTATATATATTAATAGTGCAACTCAAGGTTTATCTGTGGCTCCAAGTTCTCACTGTGGCAGTAAAAGAGTGAAAATAGATGCACTTAAAACTTTCACACTCAACCTTTTAAAAAGACCATGGGTTCAATCAGTCTGCAATAAAATATAGAAGCCTGGACAGAAAACCAAAGTCTTCAATGTTAAATAAAAGCATTTACATTAATTAATAAATAAATTGTATAAATTATAAAATAGACTAATTATGTTATATATAACTGAGTTTTGCATTATATTCAATTAGAATGTTTTTTTCTTTTTAAAAATATTTTTAATTCATTATAGCATTTTTTCATTTCACAGTTAAATGACATTACTTTTCTTGTCACCATGTCC
>OMLM01000604.1:19659-47555 GCA_900302695.1 Helostoma temminkii
TCTCTGACTTTCCAGCCATCCAGCAGGATAGTAATAAAATGCCTGACTAACATGTTTTAAACAATATAAATGACATCATGAGGATCATCATGAAATAAAAGTAAATGGAGAATATTTTTAGTCAACATTTTTACCTGATCAAGTATTTACAAGTACACTTGTATTAGTATGTAATATAACTTTTTAAATTTGTTTAATATTAATCACTAGGTTAAATCATTACTAAAACCTTTTTTTTCTAATATTAGTTAACACTGCTAAGATAATACAAAATTTAGCCACTCCTTTTTGGTTCATACTTTTCCAGGAGGACTGGAGGTCTCCCTATGAGGCGGATCCTGTGCCAGTACCAAGCTGTTGCCACAAATATCCAGGGGCTGAACACAGTCTTCATGCTCATCCACACTTTAGTAAAGCCTCCATTCTGGTGAATGCCCTTACAGAAAAGGAACATTAAATGCTGAAATGTAAAAATTGTGTGTATTCGACAGACATGGGGTGGAAGTTAAAAAAAGAGTAATAAAACTCACCACTACATGTATGTCCTTTACTTCTCCAATGCCATTGTTCATTGTGTCATTCACTGGCAACCGTAGGTTAAGGAGGAAATATTTGTGGGCCACACTTGGCAGCTCCATGAATGGTATGGGGTCACAGTGATAAAAACGACCTTCATTTTCATAAGTCTGCAAAGCCACGGACTGTTACAGATAACAACACAGATACAGAGTATTTGCATGTCAAATGCAGTAATTCAGGTTTACCTTAGGGAATGCCAGTGTGCACTTAAGTGGCCGTTGCTCAACTGAGTGATATTTTGTAGTCCACTGAGATATCAAATCATCTCTGTATGCCAGACCAGCATCAATAGTGAGGATAACGTCATCATCTGCACAAAACATGCAATTTGATTTACTAGAGATCAGTCGGAGGATCCAGAATAGCAGCGACGTACTGACAGAACGCCACACCTCTTACCGATCTGATTGATCATTCTGAATGCAATGTCAACCTGTAGAACAGCCAGCATATACTGAAACCAGGGGCTCATCTCCATGTTAGGAAGCGGTACATGCACAGAAAAAACAATGTCATTGGCATCCAGGGTTTTTGCCAAAGGCTCGTCAAAACTGTGGACCTGCTGGCATCGATTTGATCCCCATGGCACAAACCAACCAGGTGCCCTGTAGCGATTTATGCATTTGGTAGCCAAGTACTGAACAGCACTGGTGGGACTGGGAGCTATGTCAAAAAGAGAAGAACTATCAGAGATATGTTCGCTGTCAGGTTCCATTAGGCACTGACAGACTAAATCTTTATTCAGCTTTTGGAAAAGCAGGTTTGCATAGATTTTGTGTCCACCTTTAACACTATATAGATATTAACTTGTAACTACTAATTCCAATAATTTAATAATAAAATTGACTTACCTATTAATGCACCAACCAGAATGGAAATAACTTGAAATACGAGAACAGAGAATCCCAAGAAAACCAATTTCTTAGTGCTCATGTTCTCTATGATCGCTCCTGCCATCTCAAACAGATAATGTAGTAAAGTGACAACTGAGACAAGAAGCCTATGTCCAAACAAACTAAGTGCTTCACTACAGCTTGTCTACCTGTGCACTCCCCTAAGGGATACATCAGAAATCACTGTCAAACAGAGCGTGTGCTGGGGGTGGAGTGATGGGATGATATGGGAGGAGATTGTGACCACAGTCTTACCAGACATTTATTGTTCCGAAAGATAAATAAAATAAAAACACAAAACAGCTGTCTATAAAACATGGGTCCTTTATTGCTTAAAGAATACAACTAGGTGAGTGAATGTGTATCACACTAAATTACTGACCACAGTCACAACGCAAATGTTTGATACTGCACCCAAGGAGAAGGGAAACAAGTTCAGTCCGGGTATCAAAGCATCTTACAAAGTTATAGGTGAATAATCCTTAACATTTTAACACTGACCAAGTCAGTGAAGAGGATCACAGTAGCACCTACACTGTCTCTGGGTGTTAAGGTTCTCCTCTATCTTTGGTTCTATTAGACAAAAATAGGTGTAGCTAATTACCAATACTGTGGGTGGTTTAAGGTAGAAAGCAAATGCAACATCTGAATGAGCTAAAATGAAACAAAATTGCCATTTATTTTTCTACTTAACAAAAGAAATCCTATATTCATAGCTCCTCAAACAATCCACTGTTGAACAAATATACCAAGAGCAGGTTGAAGAAACCCCCTTTATGTAAAAACAACTGTCAAATCCCAAAAAAGGAGGAACCAGATGCTCTGAAAGTGTGTTAGCAGAACGGATAACATAAGCAGTTTGGAGCAGTACCACTAGGAGCAAACATTTGTTGCATTATCACCAAAATTTACCGACATATGCCAGGAAACATTTGCCTCAAGTGTGTCCACAAAACATCCAGAAATCCACAAATTATTCACAACATAACTAAACAAAGCAACTGGAAAAAAGGGGGAAAAATGAGCTTAATCAAAAATGTCAAGAACTGCGTTTCTGCCTCTCAATCCAAATTGTTTTCTATACATGTGGCTATCTTGAAATCCTCTTTGATCACCATATTCACCGTCCATTCCAAATGTGCATTTCACGTGTTTCACTGATGTATGCCAGCAATGAAACACATCTCGCTTGATGACTCTACTGGGACATTGGTGTGCCAACACTGTCCCAGGGAAGGATCCAAACAAGTTATAACAGTGTCCTGGTATCACATATCATCCTCTTCGTCTTCATCCTGTGAGGAGCCGGCCTGCTGGGCAGCGCTGGCAGATGCTGCTGCCATCTGTGCCTGTTGAGCGGCCTGTTGCATCTGCAACCACTCCTGCTGGGCGAGCTCTGCCTGTTGCTGCCGCGCCTGCAAAAACACAATCAAACCAAAAAAGAGACATGGGATAAGGAAAGCTGAATGGAAGCAATTAGAAAGATGACGGTTGCATCTTATGGTTCCATTTCACCTTTGACTCATTCACCACATACACCACAAATGTACTAGGCAAACAAAAAATGCATTGATCAGCACAGTACTCATCTGCAAGTTGACCATTTCTACCAACAACTACAACCACAGTTGTGTCTACATATCCCTGACATAACCCCTGTTTTTTTCCATCTGACCTGGCAGTGTGCTGATCACTGTCACTCTACCATATGGTCCTATTTCAAAGTAAAGCCCCCGTGTTGTCTCCTTAGCTGATTAATTACATGTACCCAGTGCCTGTTTCCTCTCCACTGCTGTGATGCAAGCAGCAGAAAACAGGAGTTTTCACACTTATGGACTACCAGGTCAGGACATTGAGCGAACCTGTGTGTTCACATGCAGCACACAGCAGGAGACTGTCTGGGTAAGACTGAGTTCTCACTTGGCTGCACGATTAATCCAATCCGAATTGCAATGGTGACATCAGCCTGTGTCATCATATAACTGCAAAAAGCTGCGATTTAATTAAATTACCAAGTATGTGTGTGAACATGACAACTTGCTCTGTGTTTGTGTACAGTTTGCTCATTATCTGCTCCGCTAATGTAGAGATGATCAGTCCGTCTGGACAGCTGAATGTGTGGTAACATGTCATCTTCCATTTCGCTAGATATGATCGCTATTTTATATTTAAAAAGATGGAACAGCCAAAAGAAAACTTGACCTCTATCTGGCTACGTACACAGCCACAATACAAAAGCCAACAATACTTCAACAGTGACACTGGGACAGAGATGTATTTCTAACAACAAGACTAATTTTATAACACATGCAGCAAAACTCTGGGGTTGCAAACCCTGCAGGACATGTTGAATGGTTAGTGTGAAATAATAAAAATAATAATGTTAACCTTATTTAAAGTTGGATTAATAACTCTGATACAACATACAAATGGTTCCACCCATTTCACATTCATCTGTTACACCACAATACCTCTAATACTTGATTTGGCAATACCTCTTACAAATTGACATGTTACTAAACAGTTTCTGTGGTTGCTGCAACTCAGTGATAAGTGATTTTCAGCCTTTATCGCATCTGTGCACAAAAAATTGGGATTCTCATGCACATAAACAACACACGTAGAGCTGCAGATCATACCTTTGCAAACAACTCCTGCTGCTGTCTGAGGAGCTCTTCCTCTGGGATGCCCAGGTTCTCCAGTCGAGAGCTGGCCTTTCTCCTCTTGAGAGCTACGGTTTTACACTCCTGCAGGACGTCTTTCACCTCTGTGATGTATGATGCGAAACCAAGGCTCTCGAGGGCTGTGGTGTGAAAACAGAGGCGAAAGCGAAATTGCTTCTCTGTGGTTTACCATTGTAGGAGATATGAACACACCCCCTCATGAGTTCCCCAATTCATTTAAAGAGCATGGAACAAGACTCACCATTGATAACATGCTCCGGGGAAATGGTCTTCTTGTCGGACTTGTTGCATATTTCATTGGCTTCTGAGGATATGAGGTGTATGAACTCTGTGCAGCAGTTAACCACAAGCTCCCTGGCGTCGTTTGCCACTCGCACGTTGGGGAGCGTTTCTTTAATCATCTTGTTGATAGCTGCCCTGGGGATGGTGAGGTCGTCGTCATTTCCAGAGGAAGAAGCCATCGTGGCAGGCAAATGAGCACAAACCAAAGCAAACGAAACACCGGTTCCCGACTGAGTGGTGCAAAGTGTTACCAGATGATGACAGGTCCTCCCGAGCTAGAATGGTATACCACCCGGTTCTGAACTGCAGCAACCAACTTAAATGTCATCGAGCACAGAGGCGCTTCCTCAAAGTTGGCCGGCTGGCTAGCTTGCTAATTCAGCTAATTTTAAGCGTTAAAACAAACGAGGTGTCCTTTCTACGGTTCGGTGCTGTTACACGGAATGTGACGGAAATTTCAATGTCAGAGAAACACTTAAGCACAAATAACACAAGACAAACACGTTAATACTGGAGAAACCCGCTCAGCTAGCTAGCTAGCAGCTAGTAGCTGTGGTCCCTGTCGCAAGCCAGCCGCAACCCAGAAGACAAGTGAAAGCTGAGTCTGAGAGCATGGCTAAAGCTAAGCTAACAATGAACTGCCCCTGCAGTTCATAGCTAAATAGTTGCCTTGCCAGAGGCGACTAGTACAATATAGTCGTCGCGAAATTGCAGGTTACACTTCCCTGCACTGTCCGAAAAAACAAACAGACATGTCAAGCACTTTTAAAGCCACTGGCAATTCATTTATAATTTAGTTTTCTAGCAAACATTAGCTTAAATTCATCCGGATACAACGTCAAACAAAAAAACCGGAAGCGGTGTGACGCCAAGAGCTGTTTGAAGCCGCCTAGTTAGTGTTTACAGCCATCTACTGTCCACTAACAGAAGTGCATGTCTGTCCTTTGTTGCTGAAATTTACTTATGCGGTAGAAAATGGCAAAATATCATTAAAGCGTTTTACAGAATGTTTTTACAGATAGGACACTCTCAAACAGGAGATGGTCCCCCATTTTTTTATGGTGGAACAGTGGAAGATTTACCATATGTTATTTAGCTTCCTATGGAAGAATCTGTAGTAATGAACTCATATGAAATTAGAAATTTTCACTCTTAATAATACATTAAAAGTGAAATCAATACAGCAGCACCTATAAAAGGTTTGCATCCACTTCCAACTATCAGCTATTGGTCTAGAGTTTTAGTGCTCTACTACTACAGTATAACCCTGACAATACTCCAGTCTAACTATCTGTGTTTCACGAACACTATTGACTGTCCTGGTCACTAATTTACAAACCCAGTTATCTCTGCATAAAACAAAATGGTATCATCTTTGCAAGACAATTATGATGTTACAGGTTATTGGAGACTCCAACAGTCAGTCAATGACTTCAAATAGCAAGAATATTCACACTCTCTTTCCATGGAAATAACCATCTGCTTCTAAAAGAACAAACATGAAATCTTCACTAAATTTGATAAAGATGTTTTACTGATGTGCTAAATTTAAACAAGAAAAAATAAGACATGCCTGAAATTAGTAGCCCACATGTGACTTTGTGCTTTTTTCCCCCAAAACATTGACTGACTAATCAGTCTGAGAACAGGAACATTTGGATCTCAGCCAAGATGATTGTTGCTGAACTGGATTTGATGTTAGAATGGATACTGTTGTGAGTGCTCTTCATCATGGTGGACTTTAAAGTCACTGTCCGAGAAAGTCTCCTTTGCTCACACAGCAGCACATCAAAGCCAGACTGAAGTTTGACCAAACATGAGCTGTTTAGGCACATTGGTGCTTATTTTATTATTTGTCAGGGGCTTTTTGCTTGTCATTTTTGCCTTTTTTGTTTCAGTTCAGTGCGTCAGTAAAATATCATAATCAGCCTTAGTGTAGATTTTGTCTTTGTTTATTTGGAAGCAATCAAACCTTTGTCTATAGTCATTTCCAAGGAAAAGTTAGGGTTTTTTTGAAAAATAAATTTTTAACAAAGAGAACAGACTCATTTTTGTGACTAACTTTGTTCCACTTTTAGCAAAGAGTCCATATTTAGTACAAACATTGTTTTTATGAAAGACAGTGTTATTGATATGCTTTCATCCTGTTAAAAAGGACGTAAGACTACTTAAGCTCTACAAAGCATTTGTACATTATTTGTTTGCTTGTTTGTTGTTGTTGTTGTTGTTGTATTATTGTATTAATGTTATGATTATATTGTGAAATATTCCACGATGTGAAGAAAATGTTTAGGGGTAAAAAAGCAATGGAACATTTTGTTTTCTAATATATTTGCTTTTATTTTTTCTATGCCTACACATTAAGAGCTCATTGTAACATATTAAAAGCTTCCTAAGTAAAAGTTCATATGGTTTGAGGCTTAAACTAAACAGCAGAATCCCAGATTAGCTGTGTGTAAATAGCCTACAGAATCCATTGTCACAGACACAATACATCACAACACAACAACTAGCTGACAAACTAATAAATATCTTTAAAGGATGTCTTGCAAACACACTTCTCTCCATAAAGCAGCATAACCATCTATCACCATCATCAACTATATGAATGCTTCACTTGCCCGTGTTGTCCTTTGTAGTCCACTTACTCATTACATGCTGTGAGATAATGGGCTTGGAGGCTTAACAAGTTAAGACAGTTATGGTGGTCAGTTGAATGTAACAGCATGCGGCTTAGAACCTGCAGCGGGAAACTCAAATGGATGCAAAGGAATATAATAAATTACTATTCATTTTTCATAAGCCTCAGCATTTCATCACAGAGATGTCTCACAGCTAACATAAAATAAATGAAAGTTCCAGAAAAACTGCACATGGTTGAAGGACTCAGACAAAAAAAAAAAAAAACACGCAAGGATGAGACACAGACTCAGTTGCTTTTGTCCTTCTCCAAGCTAAAACTTTTTCGACTTCTCCAGCGCAGAAGTTTGAGGAAGTTCAGGCTAGCGTGGAAGACCTTGTCATGTTCAAACAACATTTTATAAAAGGTGTCAAATGGGAGGTCACCGTTGGGGTCAGCATATTTCAGTGTGGTCATAGGGGTGTAAAGTGTGTTCGTCTGATGACGGAAAGGGGGATTCTCCATGTTGACGATCATCATAGTGTGCTAGAAGAAAAAAATTCACAGCAAACATAAAGTATGCATAGATTATATTTGCTTTATATCATTTGTAGTCGGGAAGTAACAAAATCACATAGGATGAGGTGGATTTCGTTTTGTTCATGAATAGCACTGTACCTCCGCTATATCCTCTGCGGTCTGTCCCACACTTTCAAAGATTTCTTTGTAGTTCTTCAAGTATATGTTGGTGAACATCTCAGCAGTGTCTTTGTCAGCTTTGCTCAGATCAGTCTTCAAGCCCTCCTCATAGACCTTATGCTCAAAGTCAGTCAGCACTGGACCAGGCTCTATCAGGCTGATACTTAAAAAAAGAAAAGAAGTACAGTACAAACATGAGCATGTCTATCCCAATCTGAAACTGAAGCACTAGGTAACTGAATGCTATAAAACTAATATGATTTCTAAAACACTGTAGTGGTACATTTTGCAACCACCCAGCAGCTACATCTTCCCTTTGCATCTAATTAGTGAGAGATGCTGTGTTAGGACTTGCCTCAAACAAGGGCATGCTGTGGGTGTGTTATTTCTTTTACATAATATATTTTGGGTTGCATATTTTTCTCTCTTTGGTGAGACTGGTGAGGTCTGATTGTGCAATATAATTGTGCAGACATTACAGATGCGCAAGTGCTGCTTTGCAGACATTTTCACATTAGCTGTGGTTTCTAAATGAGAAACCAGGACGAAATGTCTTTGCTTTGTCCTCCTTGAGTCCTTGTTCTGCGTCAGCATATACAAATCAGAAACTTACTTGATTTTAAACCTCATAGACTGCACTGCTAAACTTTCACAAAAGCCTTCCACCGCAAACTTGGATGCTGCATAGATGTCATTGAATAAAATGCCTAAAACAGAGAAAGACACTGTTATGAGACAGTTTTGTCACATTTGTGACGGTCCCATGATGAACTGATGCTATTGTCTCAACCTTGAATGCCCATGACGCTGCTAATGATCACAATGTGGCCTTTTCTCCTCTTCTTCATGTCAGGCAGGACTTCCTTCAGCATTCGCACAAACCCGAAGAAGTTGGTGTCCACGACAGCCTTCATCTCCTCTATAGACTGACATTCGATGGGACCAATCAGACCCATTCCGGCGTTATTTACTGTTAGGGGAAGTCAAGCATGGCAAGAAATGTAATCAAGACAGCACTTACATATACAGAAAAATGTGCATAGCTGCTAAACCAACACTTATGAAGTGTTGTAGCTTTTCCTGACTGCACTGGTCTAGCTGTCATGGGCTTACTCAGAATGTCCACCCTGCGCTCAGGCAAGCTGTCCACGCAGGCCTTGATGGAGTTCTCGTCACACACGTCCAACTGCTTGATCTCCAAAGTCCTACCAAGAGTCCGACCTGCTGCCTCGACCAACGCCTTACTCTTACTGAGGTTCCTCATCGTGGCGTAGACTACAACACAGAACATTCATGTGAAGCCATGAATGGATTTACTGCTTGGGTGCAAATGTGCTGGTGAAAGTCTACCAAGTGCCATTAGGCAATGCCTCCTACCACCACAAATTTATTTTCCAACCTATTATAAAGGAATTGTTTGTGATTAGAATAAACTGAACCCTTAACACACCTGTGTTTTATGTCTGATATTGTTGATTAAGTTATGATGGAAATTATTTAGATTTGAAGTATGAATGATTAGTATGCAGATGCACAAAGGCATTATATTCTTTTTCACAGCCATATAATCTCTAACCAATAGTCTTACTAGAAGACACTTATTGCCCCAGTTTTGAATATTCATCACTAGAGCACTGAGTCTAATCCTTCTTCTTTACCAGAGCTTAGGTTACATAATGAATTGCATGGAAATGATTGCAGGTAAACCTTATTGTCAGCCTTTTATAAAACAAGATCTGTAATAAACATGTCAATGGACCATTTGCTTGACTTATTAGAAAATTGCATCCTGCCTTGAGCTCTATGTAGATTAAGAGAAGGCTAAAATAAGGGAAAGTTCAATGTAAATCAACGCTTCTGCTCCTTAATCATTATCATACAGTCCCAAAGTTTAAACTTATATTAGCATTCACAATGTGCAATATACACACCTTAATAATGAGACCTTTCATTTCTTTCACTGTTCCATCTGTGTGCAAGCCAGTGACACAAACATTTTCAGATACTCAACCGTGGAAAGTTTAGACTTAGTCTTTTAAAATGTTTATTTACCCATGAACCTCTTCTTCTCATCTTTTGCGAAGCGAACAGCCAAGGCGAGGCCAATCCCAGAGGAGCAGCCTGTGATGAGTACCACCTTCTGGCTCATTGTGCCTAGTGTTTGTCTTGCAGCTCCAGCAGCAGCGAATGAATGAGGGGATGCAAAAGGAGATGGTGGAGGAGGCTTTTAAAGCCCACTCCTTAATCCACAGGTCTGCAACTCAGCATAAGCCTTGTGCACATGGGCAGATTACCCTCATGCATGGTCTACACGTGGTACTTGTGCAAATGTGTGTGAGGATTTGTGCAAATGAACACACTTTTATTGTTGTAGTAGCAAATCATGCAGTGAAGATACAGACATTAATGACAAAAATGAAAACTTTTATTTAAATTCTGAATTTCTCAATCTAAATTTATCTTTGCAAGCCAGGCTGTAAAAGGGCAAATTTACATAAAACTATACATTCTTTTCGTCTACAACAGAAATCAATTTGTTGGTTTAAAAAAACAGTATCTATGAAATCGATAAACATGTATTTAAGGCCACACTGGACTTGGAAGACAGTTTATCATTTTGAAGCACAGGAAAGATTGAAAACAGTGAAATATGGCATCAAGCAATATATGATAAGCATCAATCGAACTTTTGAAGGTGCTGTTGCTTTGCATTTTACTCCTAAGGCTTTTTGATACGGTCACGGATGGCGTGCAAAGGATCTTTGTCCCACAGAGTAACATCCCAGGCTTGGAACCAGCCAGTGAAAGAAGGAGGCTCCCCGCCCTGCTTAATGGTGCTGATGGGGATACCACGACGACCAGAGGGGTCCGAATTCACATAATCTTGAGCTAACAGGAGAGGAAGGACACATTTTTAACCCAAGTCATTTTTTGTACTTTCATCTCAACTGCGATACCTCTGTTGTCTTACCAATCTTGACTGATCCAGTTTTCTCTGTCTCATTGGCCTCATTTCCAATCCAAAGGAAGATCTGGTGGCAGAAATAACCAGATGGAATTTAAGGATAAAGCAGCTGTAGAAAAAACTCTACAAGACAGTTTAATTAAATGTGAAGGAGGCGTACCTGGTCCGAGGTGTCCAGAATCATGACATCATCAGGTGCCAGGTCCATTTGTGTGAACTCACCGGGCACCTCCTCTGCCTAAAGATTGAGTCAAAAATGTAAGAGAGAAGGTAGAAACACATACACTTTAACACTGTATAAATCAATAATCAAAGTACTTACTATCAGCCTGCCAGTCTTGTTTGAACATCCAAACAGTCTTGGAGGCTTGACAACTTTCTGTAGAGTCTTGGAAGTCTGGTAGTCCTTCTTCCCACCCAGTGCCGTCCATAAACCAGCTGACCACAAGAAAGAAACAACAGTTTTACACAGGAAATATCGTACACTGCTGTCCTACAGAGATCAAAGCTCAAATCAAATTTTCACAGCTCACCCGGCTCCTTAGTTTCCTCCACCTCAGTGGCAGGTCCTCCAAGCAGGCCTGCAACATACTTGGCTGCAGCCACCTCCTCAGGACTTGATCCCTTTCCCTTCCATAAGAACAGTGCATCAGGTGTCTTCAGCACAAACACATCGTTAGTGTTCAGAGCGGAGGCAGTGGGCTCCACCTGTAGTCAGAAGGGCACAAACAGAGGGAGAAAGTGTGTTAATCATTCCTTCATTCCTGAACGATTCATTGTAAAATGTCAGATTGTGCACATTTTATGGTATTTTATTTTATACCTCAACAGCCCGGGTAGCTTTGGTGGAGCTCTGGCGGATGTGGAAGAGTCGAGTCTTGCCAGGCTTGCTTTCGCCACCCTTACGGGATGTCCCACCCATGTGGACGACTAAAGGATTGCCTTTAAACAAGCTCACAAGATGAGGGGGTTCTTGACCCTGAGTGACACGAACCTGCAAGAGACACCGCAAAAGCTCAGTCAGCTGTTAAATAATTTCTTCTTAAATGAAGATACATTTGTTATATATGAAACTACAGCCAGCAATGAGCTAGTTTAGCTTAGAATGAAGCCCTGAAACTGGCGGTGACTGCTATTCAGGCTCTAATTAAAAGGAACAAAAGCCACCTATTAATTCCCCAAAGCGGCTGCTTCTTCTTCTTAAATACGTAAAAGAATGGTAAACTGTTCCTTAGAAAAAGAAGGAATCTTAAACACTACTGTTTTTTCCGCTGTAAATATCTTACCTGTGTAGCTGCTCCACCCATGGAATCATCCAGCTTGACAGTGAGAAAGGCAGAAGCACCCAGCTCATCCTGAGAGCATTTCCGTCCTTGCCTAAAGTTAACAAACATGTATTTGCGGCTCGTTTCAGTTTCAAGCAAAACGAATGGAGACATTCATTCAACCTAAAAAACAACCCCGGTTTACCAAGCAGGTTCGCTACATGTCAACTGCTTGCACATGCAGAAATTTCATTAACCACAATTCTGTCTTGGCCACTTGTGTTTGAGTGTCCAGTGTGAAATAACAAATACTATTGTGGTGGATTGTCACAAAATCTTGTGCACTGGACACATGGTGCTTAACTGAATCCTACTAACAACCCTTAGTGTTCCTTTAGCGCCATCACTTGGACATTATGGGTACAGACTGCCGTCAAATTTGGCACAGACATAATACTGTTGGTGATCCTGCAAATTTTCAGCCTTGCTAGAACGTATTACTTAATGACCTGCAAAATACATTGCAGCTTCAGCGGAACTGTGTTAAGTATCAATTATAAAATGTGAACATGCTAACATGCTAAACTAAGATGGAGACCATGCCTAATGTCCAAGAACACTACTCTCAGTGTCTTGTAGAGTCTGTAGGGAAGGCTGATTTCAGCTCAGTCTTAATATCACCACCATGTTTACATTTTATTTGTGTTCAGATATACAATTTCAACTGAATCAGTGAAAAAAATAGATCTGATTAATGGCTTATGTAATATGTATTATTATGTAGATGTTAATGATTCATCAGAAACGTTTTATGCTTTATGCTGCTGCTGTATCATGGAAGCATCAGAGAAGGACTCAATAGTTTACTCTGTATCGCTTCCTAACATCTCACATGGGACGGACTGGGATGCAATGATAAGGCAGAAGTGAAGAGGACAGGGAAATATATTATATATGACCTGCACGCTGAACATCAACAAGTTAAGACATAAGTTAATACTGGATTGTGTGGACCATCCTGGTAGCAGAAAGGTTACTGGACATGCCATATAACCTGTAAGTCTTTCCTGTTTGGTTCTGACTTTGCTGCATGTCAAATCCTGTCTGTCTTCTCATATTTCCTGTCTGCCTCTCTGAAACTCACTGCTAATAAAGGCAAAACAGCAAAAAATAAAAAACAAGATTTTTCTTGCAAGCAATGTTTTTTCTTTCTTGACTACAGGTGAAAACTGCTACAGTACATACAGTACCAATCATTTGTATGTAGTTGTTGAATGTAAATCCAACCATGCTGAAAAAGGTATACTCACCAGGTGTAGATGATGTGCTTCTCTTTGCCTCCAACATTGTAGGAGTACAGCACCAGGTAACAGTCACCTCCAAAGAACTGTCCATATGTGGACTGGTCCACAGGTACTTTGTCGCCTTTTTCCACACGCCAAATCTACAAACACCAACCGTTGTCACACCCATTGGTTATTATTTGATAAAATGAACACTGTATACAATGTAAACATATAGGTTAGCAAACATACCTGGATTTTCCCAGAACCATTATCCACCATGCCATGCTGGGCAGCCATGGCAGTGTTGCTGTGTAGTGTGGAGGAGTCGAAAGGAATCTGCTTCACCTTTGCGATTCGACCAACAACATGGGGCTGACTTGGACCTGTGGTCTCATCCTTATCCAACCAGTTGAAAAAGAACTGCTTAAACAGGGTGGTCTCAGCCCCTGCTGGCATTACCTGGACCTGCACATATCAGAAATAGACAAACAAGGATGCACATATACATAAATAGGACGATAAGAGATGAAAAGACTGACATTGTGTTAGCACACTTACTAAGTGACAACATTACCTGAGTATTTCTAGGGTAATTCTTCTCTTGAATAAACTTGTTTGCAGCAGACAATGCAGCTTTGCGCTCTTCTGCGTTTGCATCCTGCCCTGCAGTACAAGGGAGTGGTGCAGTCATTAAAGGCTAGCAAAATAGATGAATGAGTCACTTATTATCCACTGGAGTGGAACCACAGACAACTGCTGACAACTTCTTAATATGAACAACATGAACTGAGCATTAAGAACTTTACCAAAGTGTGTACAAAGAACATGGAACTGCAGAAATGAAGAGATAAGTGGCTCTACTACCTTTCCAGACAAATATCTTGTTGTCTACTCCGTTGTCCAGGATGTAGCAATCACTCTTGTTGAGCATATTTTGTTTGAATGGGTTTTTCTCAGCCACCAAAGTAGTCTTCATGGGGCCAGCAGCATCAGAAACCTAAAAAACAGAGAAAAAATGTATCAAGTGAATCTTTAAGATGCTTTAACAATTATTCACAGGAACGCATTTTATAGCTGAGCATGTGTACTTACCAAATAAAGAGATGCCGTGTTCTTGTTTTTAATATCAACAGCTTGATCATCAGCGCTTCCTGGTGGAAGGTTGGGCATGGGTCCAAGCACCTATAAATAAACACACATAGACAAAATCGCAACATAGTACTACTTCCTTCCTATCAGACCATGTGAGCAACACTTTGTCATAGCCACAATCACAAATATACCGAATAAAACATCTGCAATGTGCTACATGTGCCAGCACTACAATACCTTGAGACTAAAGTCAATACACTCTGCCCAGTTCTCCTGCTCCCTGCTCTGCTATGACCTGCCACGCTGTGCCCAATGCTACAGACAGCCATCGTTAAGAAATGACACAGAATGAGTGCTTCAAAACTCACTAACTAAGCAGAAATGACTGAAACTCATCACTCAAAAGTGAAGTGACTATTCCTGCACTGCAGCCAGACATGAGTCACAGGAGGCTCTGACATCACCTCTCCACATTATGATACGTTTAGTAGCATATTTCAAGCAAAAATGTTCATAAAAGTTACATACTGCAGCCTTAAATTTAAAGGTAAAAAAAATAAAACTCACTTGAATAACAGCCTCTGGCTCACGGCCTTCTTCAATCATGTGTATTTCAGCGCGGCCTTTGCGCTCATTGTCGCGGATATCGATGGCCAGCTCAGTGGTTTTCACTCGCTCAAAGCGATTGCTTTCACTGCCAGACCAGTGATAGATGTCCTAACATTTCACAAAGAGAAGACAGAAAAATAAGACACCAGGATCTTTCAGTCATTTCAGATATCTAGCCCTTATCCTAGATCACCTTTCCCAAGTCAATAATGAAGCAGTCTCCTTTGTTGAAGCTAGCCCAAGACAATTCCACTTCTGTGGCTTTGATCATCCGACGACCTTTAACGTGCAGCAGACGCTTGACATCCACATCGTTGGTCACCACATGATGAAAGCCAGAGGCTACTCCACCTTTCTGTGAAGAAATAAAACTCTACAATCATCCAACTAAACTGGAACTGACAGTATATTTCAAAGGATAGCTAATAATCATAAATGTAAAGATAAACATTTTGACAAATATGATTCTTATATATTTTATACTAAGACAAATCTGCACCCTATGTGGTACTAAAGCACCACTAAAGCATCTGTTTTCCAGTGGCCTACTTCAACTAATAACATCTGTAGGTCTTAGTGTTCTGGCACTGGAGTGCATGTTTCTACTCAGGCTTGTTCAAACCCTCCTCCAGTGGAAAACATTAAAGTCCAACCACAATTTCAAGCAGTTTCCAAAATAGCACAGTGAGAAGTTTCAGTTCCTACATAAACATAACACATAAAACTACTCCTTCAGCTGAGGGCATTACATTGGTTCTATTTGGCTTTTTTGTTGCATAGTACACATACTTTTAGTACACTATGGTAAATATGTAATACCAGCATGAAAACAACATGTATCATGTTTCACCTTGTATTTAATGCCAGACTTGAAGTAGCCCAGAAAAGTGACTGACTCTTGGTTTTGAAACTCTGTGAATTGCCGCGGAACTCCTTTCATGAAGTCATCCATCTGGGTCATGAAGATGGCAGCAGCCCCACTCTCATCCTGGGAAGCTTCGTCACCTGTGAAGTAACAGGTAGCAGTGAATGGCTGTGACATAATATTATAATTACACAGACAAATAGACAGAAAATAATCTAAATTTAATACCAATCCATGAGTGAATGTTGTAGGAAGGAGCAGAGGTGGTGTAGAGCACTATGTATGCATCTCCAGTGAAGAAGTTTCCATGGAGTTCAGTAGGGACAGGCTTCAAATCCATTTTCTCAATCCGCCACACTTGCAAGCCAGGCTTCTTCCCTGCATTCTCGAACTCTTTGTGGTACACCATAGTGCTCAGAACCTGAGAGGAGAACCAACAGGTCAAGAACAATGACCAACCTTAAAAGACAGAGTTCATAGTTCACACAGTCGATCTACAAGGGGCAAGGGGAGCAGCTCCCTGCCTCCCTATTCACAACCAGCCTCACCCTTACCCATTAAAATTAAGATTAAGTTCATTTAGTTGGACCAGAATAGCAATTTGATGACACCACTTTATGTTGTGACTTTGAGTTTTCACTATTTTATGACATTTTATAGATTATAGTGCTATCAGGTCACATCATATTTGAATTATTATGTATTGAAGAAAAACCACCGCAGCTGAAAGCTGTTCAAACACAGCGATCCCCACGTTATCATCACATTATATCAATAGTGCATTATGCTTCTGCAGTCTCCATTAAAAGGTTTGTTTATCCAAGAACACAGGGTCTATCCAGTGTGTATTCTGCACCATTTGCTTTGTAACCTGTAACACAGGCACCATGTCAACACAAGCGTATGCGTGTATGTGTGTCAAAAACTGAAATGTACCAGGGAGTGTCCTCCTACAGCTAAGAGGCTGATGGGTTGTCTGGTATTCTGGAATAATATGGACCACGCCCCACGGGCAAAGACGATACACAACTAGTTCGTAATTACTGTCATCCAACGCAGAGAAAAATAAAAAGTGAATATAGATGAATACATGAATCTAGAAAACAGTTGTTTTCCAATGAGAAGTCAGGGGAAGCTGTTGTTCTCCATTCATCAGATTAAGTGATGAATTTCTGGCTGTTGTCCCACAGGAAATAACACAATTGCAATTCTTTCGTTGCAGCCTACACCACAGCTCATCCATGTATAACGTTCAGTATTTGCATTGGGTAGTAGTTTATGTGCAGTCTGTCTTGCAGGGAGGTGTGAGTAATTAAGGCGACAACTTTTACTTTTCAAACTAAGTTTACGATTTAATAACCGCAATCTGAAACACAGACGTTTTCTATTGCAAAAGCCATTTTGCAGAAAGGCACAGTAATCCGATTATTAACAATGTTTCCGTTACCTAGTGAAGACAGAAGACTCTGGGAGTGAAGAAGCTGACACTGCTGCTCCGCTGCTCTTGCAGGTTTCCGCCCAGGCTCTGTGCGCTCCGGTCCGCTATATAGGCTGCGAACACATCCGCGTTCTGTAGACAAGGCGTGCCCACCACAACCCGAACAAACCCACATCCGCAAACGTTGTCCCTCTGTGCCTCGATGAATTTTGATAAAAGTAATAAGTGATATAAAGCTGGGAAGCAGTGATAAATCTATATCAATATAGCCCATTTTCTGTCTGCCTGTGCGCTTGTCGCTTATAGACTTCAAAATGGGACAACTCTTACAGCTGGAAATCGGCATACAGACTAAATTTGGGGGGAGCGTCTAAGCTGGGTATCATTGCTGTCTGAGCTTCCGCTGGTGTCCTACAGCCAAAAAAGGGGCCCCATGTCTCATGACAAGTTTATAAAACAAAGGTTGTGGGTCAACGCTGCGCTACAACCTCCTATTATCTTGGCTCTGCTCAAAGTCAGATCCCATCTCCCTCTGTCATGGTCAAGCAGATCATAAGCTCCAATCTCATATTGGTTCCTCCAGCTGAAACTATAATCTAAATACTTCCTCTGATGACTTTTCATTAATACATTCTCACGGACTTTACCTCCAACTTCCTCTTCCTCCTCCTCCTGCACTTCCTCTGCATCTTTCCGTCAAAAATAGGAACTTATATGCCTCTAAAAATCCTAATACGTGTTTATAGCATTTTGAGTTGGAATGCAATTTTATTACTTTCAGAATATAGACAATGAAACACTTATATTAACCCCCTTTTCATAAAAAAATAGTGGTAATGGGGGAGACTACTTTAGTTTGAAATGATTACTGAACTCTGAGCAAGACTGGGTAATTGGGCCAGTCTATAATGGAATCCTGAATTAATAGGCTAATAGGCAAATAACCAGAGTGGAGGCAATGGAGCAACATCAAAAGCCAAGTGTCACCTGCAATGTAACCACGTACATGCATCAAGTGCTACTTGTCCTCTGCTAGACTGTCTTCCCTTTTCTGATACATCTACATTAAACTAGAGGTAGAAACGTGTAGTCGTTTAATCACTGCTTCATACAACACCGTGTGAAAATTTCATACAAATCATATGGAAATTTTGCGTCTAGCTTTTCTGTGAATCAAAGATGTCGTGTATGAAATCAGACACCGGAGCTTAAGCTGGCATACTGTATATCAGCATATAGTGCTGTGAAAAAGTATTTGCCACCTTCCTGAATGCCTATTTTGCCTATTTGTTACACTTACATGATTCAGATCATCACACAAATTTTAGTATGACAAAAGATAAGGTCCTATGTGAAAAAGTAATTGCCACCACCTAGCTAAATCATGAATTAACTGCATTTTCTGGAAAGCTGAGTTCAATTTCATGTGCCAAACCCAGGCCTGATTATTGATTATTGACATGTTGAATGAAGAAATCACTTAAATAGAAGCTTTCTGACAATGTGAAGCACTCTAATAGATCTCAGAAATTAACACATCATGCCACGAGCTAAAGAAATTCAAGAACAGATGAGAAACAGGGTAATTGACATGTATCAGTCTAGAAGAGGCTTTGGGACTCCAGAGAATCACAGTGTGAGCCATTATCCACAAATGGAAAAAGCTTGGAACAGTGGTGAACCTTCCCAGGAGTGGCTGGCCTACCAAAATTACTCCAAGAGCACAATAACAACTCATCCAGGAGGTCATAAACAAACCCAGAACTCCATCTAAACAACTAAAGGCCTTACTTGGCTCAGTAACTAGTTTTTTAATCAAGAGACAAAAGTTGAACTTTTGTTACATCTGGCATAAAACTTGCACAGCAAGCTTTGCAGCTTCAGGACATGGACAACTTGCTGACGTAGAATCCTGACATAGAATGTCTGGCCATTCAGTTTGTGACCTCCAGCTTGTTTGATGATCTGAATTATTTAAGTGTGACAAATATATTTTTAAAAAATCAAGAACGTGTCAAATACTTTTTTATTAAGAATGTGTGTGAGCCTTGAAAAACAGGTTTTATACTCATAACATTAGTATGTGGGGTTTCCATAACTGGATCCACTGTCATGGGATCTTGTAGTTCACTTTTTTCCTGCAGCAGATCTATAATGGCAAGAGCAGCTGTCAGCTTTTTGATTTGCACAGTTGTTTTAGCAATTACGTGGTTGTTGTTTCAGTGTGTTCACTACACAGTATATATTTCTGGCAGCATCTGAAGTTTGTGACTGCCATCCTCACTCCCATGTGGCAGTCTGACAGCAAACAAAGGCTCACATAATCAGGCAGTCGCCTCAGGTTAGGGCTCTGTCCGTCATTCTTACTACCAAAGCTGCATCAGCACATTCTCCCTCATTGTACTCATGTACAGCGTACACACACAACTCAAGCAGTATGAGACACCATTCCTCTGCAAGACTAAACAGATTCACAAGTGTGCGCAAACACACACAAACACACAATCCTGTAGCAAACAAAAGGCTGCCAAACAGATTCTACTTGTTCTAACGTGAACAGGACTTTTGCATTTCACATTGCATAACTGTAAAGGAATTCAGCTGCTCTCATACCCCACAAGGCTGCACAATTTCATAGTTAAATTCTGTAACACTGTTATGGCACAATCACAATATAATAACAAGGCTCCTTCCTCAATGAGCAAGAGGATACGTGTCATTGAATCAAACTACGTGCAGATGTCTGTCAGTCGTAATTTCCTGCAGGGAACAGTTTTGCTGTTGCAGCTCATAGCTGTGTAACCTGGTTAATTTATCAGTCAGTTTAATCAAGGCCTGAATCATCTAGATAAGCTTAAATAAATGGTTTGACTTGTTGGAAAAACATATTTACTGTAGATGACATGATTAAAAGCAACAAGACAAGACATTGTCATTTTGTTTTTATGCAGATTGTTAATAAGGACACAGCTAGTCTGGCCAGAGTTATAAAAATATCTGCAGCTGAGTGTAACTTCCACATACTGTGTAAAAAATCTTCACAGTTAACAGTTTCCAAAAGAACAACAATAGTAATAAGAGTTCACACTCCTCTGCAGGAGGTTGTTGATATCTATCTAGTGTGGCCAAGTGTTTGATCAACAGGGATTTGTTGGGTTTTCTATATAATATTGCAAGACTTTAACCTTTCTATGTAAAGGGCGTTGAGATTACTTTAGTTGTAATTTGGTGCTATATAAATACACTGAACTGAACTGAAAAATTGAATCATTTTTGTGCACATTTGTAGGTAAGAAAAAACATAACCACAAAACGTCTAATGCAATGACTGCGTTACCAGTCTGTTTTTCAAAACAATACTGCTAAACAAAATTGTTCTCAATTGTTGCACTACACCATAAAATGCCTTTTTATGGCATATTCCTTTCAGTCTGGTTAATTGTGGCAGGCTTGTGTGCAGTTCACTCAGCTACATGAGTAGCTATACATCTTTGAGCGCCATTTGTTTGCTTTTCCTGAATCCATTTTGTTGTCTTCTATAGGGCACAAAAGCACACTGCAGTGTTCGTTAATTTAAGTATACCAGGAGTTGTTTCTCTGGTTATTCTTGTTACGCTAACCTGCAAAAGTTTCCTGCATCTTACTGTGCTACCTTTTGTACTGTTATTGTTTCACAAGTAATTACACAGCAAAGGGTGGGGCCTATGCAAGAGCAACTAGCTGGAAGGTATAGGAGTAAATAACCCCCTCTGAACTCTCTGAAGTGTTTCTTCACATTGAACAGTTAAATCCTGCCCTTTGTTTTTACAAGAGACTCAGGGTTATCAGCACACTCTAGGTTGAAGGGGGGGGTGTGGCTGCTATTTCATTTTGAATATTTGTGTGTTGAATATTTGCAGCTACTGAGGAGCTACAGTATCATTATTAATCAGCATACATTTCTGACCCACAAGGTTAGTTTTGCATAATCACTGGCTCAGTGGCACTGGCAAGTGTGTATGCGCCAAACTAGGACAACAAAAAATGAAGATGAAAATTAATATAAAAACTCCTAACACTGATAATTCATTTTTGAATAAATTAGATGTCTGGCTTAAATATGCATACTAGACAACACTTGTTTTTTCAAATGTATACATTCAATCGTGTTGAATTATTTCTTTATTTAACCAGAACAACAGGAGTTTTAAAGATGTTTTCTACAGAGACAGAAAAATGAGTGGCTTGGGTTTACCTGCTAACATTCACAGTATGCTGCACTGGAAACACCCACACACCAACCGTCTTTGACTTTGAAGTCCATCATGGGCTAAATATAAAAACAAACAATGTTGTACATCACCATCACTTGTAGTTTTCAAAACTTGTCACCACCCATTCCAGGGAACCCTCATCCAGGAGGTCATAAAAGAACCCAGAACAACATCTAAAGAACTGCAATGTGGCTGAATTAAAACAATTCTACAAGGAAGAGTGAGTTAAAACTCCTACACAAAAATATTAAAGACCCATTGTCAGTTATTGCAAATGCTTGATTACAGTTGTTGCCCCCATGGGTGGCACAACAAGTTACTAGGTTTAGGTGGCAAGTACTTTTTCACATAGAGCACAGGCAGACTTGGACAGCTTTCTTTTCTTAATAAAACAAAATCATCATTTAAAAATATATATTTTGTATTTACTTGTGATATCTTTATGTAAATTTGTTTGATGCTCTGAATTATTTAAGTGTGACAAATATAAGAAAAAAATAAAAATCAGAAAGAAGGCAAATACATTTTCACAGCACTGTACATGTGTCAACAACATACTGCTTCCCAGTGTAGCGGGTGTGCATTAAAAGTCAGTGCATGTCCCATATTCTAGAGATATGAGATGCTCATACTGTACTAATCTATTGCTTTCCTTTTAAAACTCTGTTTCTTGTGAGTCTCCCAATTTGAATGAAAATTCAATATTTAATTTCCAAAACAATGATGTAAGTGATTAGTTTCCCCAAATTACAGGCAAAATGCCTTTTTTCACCATGGTATAATGCAATGTACTGCAGTACTGACAGTTTTGTTTTTGTTTGTCAAGGTTTAAATGTCCCGCCTTCACTCAGTACTATTATGGTGGTCCTACTATCACACAGAAAGTGAAATTTCACCATCAGCATCTGTTTCCATATTCAAATCCATGTTACACTGGATACAGCTGTCTGTGAACAGTGGCAGCAGAAGCACTATCCTTACCCTTATGGGGGCGGCTGTGGATCAGGAGGTGGAGCAGTGGTTCAATTCTCGGCTCCTCCAGTCATATGTCGAAGTGTCCTTGGGCAAGACACTGAACCCAAAGTTGCCTACAATGAGTCAGGTCAGCTGCATAGCAGCTCTACCGTGTGTGTGTGTGTGCTTGTGTAAGTGAATGGGTGAATGAGAAGCAGTGTCAAAGTGCTTTGAGTACCCATGAGGTAGAAAAGCTCTATATAAGTGCAGGCCATTTATGAAAGAGAAGTATGCTTTTTTTTTTTTTTTTTTAAATGAGCAAATATACTTTCAGTATACTTTTTATGTACTATGTACTAAACTGAAAAGTGGGACAATGTAGTCCCAAGTATTTCAATCGCATACTACCAAGTATACTAGACATACATAGAAGTATACTTACTATACTTCAAGTATACTTGAAGTATACTTAAGTATACTTTATAAAATAAACTTTAAGTATACTACTTTTTTGTAAAGGTAAAAAAAAACTGTGCTTGACAGTCGAACAGTTTTGTAAATTATTCAGGCCACAGAAGCAGAAGTGATTTTTATTTGCTTATCAGATCACCCTTACAGACTTCAACTAACCAAACGGTTTTTTTGAAAGACAAGAGAAACTCAAGAACTCCGTTAGGTTCTCATCATCACATTCACAACTATGATGCCTGCCTCTGGGCTTTTTTTTGGTTTCTGTAAATGCTAAACTGTCATAACAAGGACATCTGTCATAGCTCTTATAGTCTGTATGTTTTTTTCTGTGCTTTTGTTTCACCAGTGTTTGCACAATGTTAAAGTGGTTAAGTTCATTATGCAACACATGCGGACACATACACACAAAATAAGAAAAATATGCTAACTGGAAGTGGACGGAGGAGGATGTTGCTGAGTTCCTATTGCTTGTGACCAACATGTGTAGGTGGTGCCTCAATAACTAAAGCCCAATGAAAAGCTTCTAAGACCACATTAACTTGAACAAAGACCAGCACTGGCAGGCAGACTAACCAGTTTTCTTCCCATTCTCCTTTTAGATGAAATGTATTGTACAATGAGTAAAACTGTGGGACAGCCATTAATTAAGTAGTGCTGAACAGACACATAGGCGTGTAACACTATAAATACCAGCTACAATAAGCTGCATGTGAAAGGTAGAGCGTTGCACGCAATGCAAGAAATCTGAGTGCAAAACCCTTATGAGAACCTATTTTGATCTAAACACTTTTGACAGAGGTCAAAGAACAATTAAGGAAGTATATCTACATGTAGATCTGACATTTAAGTTAAAATAATTTTCAAGTGTTTACATGCTAAATGCTTCTTTTCATTTCTTCTTTGGTTACCTTAGTTGATATCATAGAGATATGGACAAATAAAGTGGCAGTGCATTGCACGATTCCACTTCATGAGGGGCTGGTCGCCTTGGTTTGATTATGGCTTGATTATTGGTTTGAGTTCTTTAAATCAATTTCAATAAAAAATTTAGATCATAGCCCTAATAAAGGCATGATTTATAGTAGGACTGTTGCATTAGACAGCATCAATTTTAGCTGTGTAAATTTGATTTTTCACATCCAGAGATTCAATCGTGGTCTTAATGAGTTGCTTCTTGTTCCCAGTTCTGCTTTTGCAGCCAGATGTTGATACTCACCAGGCTGATAAGGGTTACAAAAGAACTTCATAAGTTGAGATGTACAAATTAAGATATTCAGCAACATCATTAGCCTCCCTAGGTGTGGTCAACCAACAAAAGCAAGGTCAGGAGCACCGATCAAGTACAGAAAACTTAAAAGGGTTTACACACTTCCAAGAGCCACAGTAGCCACGGAGTTGTGACGTGATTAAGAATCAGAAAATAAGTGCATGAACATGTCACACAAATGTGGAACAAATCACATTATTTTGTTTGTTTGTTTTTTCATGTAACTGAATAGTTGAATCTCTGAAGGTCAAGAACTATCAAAGGACAAGTCATTATTTAGCTGAACTGAAAAGAGCACACAAGCAGACAATATGTATTTATAAATTTGAATTAAAGCCAATTTATTCTTGTGATCTTGTGATAAAGAAGACTGCTTCTTTCCTTTTTCCAGTCAACTCACTTGGAAGTGTTGAGTGCCCCCTGCAGGGACATTTGTTGTTGTAGTTTGCACTATTTGAGGATAAGAAAACAAGCAAAAATGAGTCACTCATTGTTTAAACGTGAAACAAACAATATGGATGTAAATGAACCAGAACAAGTCCTGTTTGTGGACTTGTTGTGCTTGCTTATGATCCTGCTCCACTTCCTGTCCGTCAGTTAAATAAACAGACACACGAACATCTCAGACACAAACCAACACCAAAAAAACATTATTTGTTATTATTAACAGTTATACAATATTTAATAAGTTAAATGTCTTGGTCAAGGTCAGCCCTATAAACACCCCTCCTTCCTCCGCCACACACACACACAGCCGCAATGCATGTGACACTTTATGACACAAGCTGTGGTAAAAGCCACAGGGAATACACAAATACAGATTTCAGATGACTCCCAACAGGAAGCAACAGCAGACTATTGATCCCAGAGGGAATTCAAATATTGAAAGCTTCCACACAAGCACTGAACACACCTGTGAAGCTACAGTCCTAAAGAATCATGAACTTTGTGCAGTTTTTCACACAGATAAAATGTAGATGATAGAAATAAGAATCTAATAAGATGCATATGACTATTTAATGAATAAACTTACAGATTTACACTATAAAACATTTTATTTATTAGCAGAGATAAATTAATCAAACTTGGGTTCACAGATTAAGAAAGTCTAAATAAAGTTAATATGTTTTCTTTTCATAACCAGTTCATACAATAACACATTCATCAGAGCTGGTCAGGGTATTTTTGGATGTTAATACTCACTGCTGCTTAAGAGATAAGAAATTTGAAATAACACGGTAAAAGTTCAGTATTTCAGACATGAAAAAGTAAAGAGTAAAGAGTGATACAGAAAAGCTCAACTGTATAATTTCATATAGTTTCAAAATAGTCTCTACCAGTGGTATAAGCAGTGGTAATATTAAAATAATGTTTCCAGAAAAATTCAAATCATGTCAACATGGAGCAATGAAAATATTAGATTAATTTATGGGAATACAATGACTTTTAGAAGTTAGGTAGTCTCTTTAATTTTATCTTTGACCACAGATCAAACATGGGAGGACCACCACAGCAGTTCCAAGTCTCTTCTTCTATCATTAATCATCGTATTGGTGCGGTCTTGTTAGCTGTGTGATCTTCATTGCCATGATGCAGGTCAACATTCAGCTGGTTGGAAAGGTCAGAACCTTATTCACCTGAGCCCTGCTGCCAGCTTCTCCATCGCTGCCTTGCGCTCTTCCGCTTTCTGCTGCGAACGACGCAAGACGTTCCTCAGCTCCTGGAGATGATCCAGTGTACCCACAAGCTCGCCTTTCACTGTTTTCATCTGGCTCTCCAGCATCTGTGTGTGATGGAGGGAGTTTCTCCTGTACCGTCTGCTCGAGCGCACCTTTTCCTCCAGGTCCTCCACTGCAACAAATAATCAAAAGCCAAAGTGACAAACCATATCTATCAACAATAACTTTTAAAATTTAGGAGATGAAGTTAGATTTGTGATACAGACCCATGTTTTCTTGGTAGCCCATCTTCTCTGAACCAGACTCTGTCTTCTTGTCTAACAAATTTTTGGTCTGCTCCAGCATCTTCTCCATCTTGACGAGCTCTGCAGCCTTAGTGTCGCTGTCCCGCCGAATTTTCAGCAGCTCTTGCTCCTTCTGAGAAAGCTCACTGTGATACTTGTTCATATTAAGTGTTAAAAACCTAAACACCACAATCTGCGACTGAAACTCCAGTGAACATAGGACAGAGGGTGGATGCTCTAATGTCGTAGCACATTAAATGCTTGTTTGTTTGCAAGTGAACTGCACTGCTGTGAATATTCAGCTTTTTATAAGCCATAACCCCAGCACATGTCTGCAAGTCATCTGAACACAGTCAACTTTCAGTTCACACTATTAAAATAGGAAAGTCATAAGACTGGCTTCACAAAGCCCTGGAGCAAAATTGATAATATTTATACTTACGCACTGGCGACAGGGTTCTTTAAAAAGACCATTTAAACAACTTTATTCACACCTGAGGAAGAAACTTAAAACTGATGGAAAACATACACTGAATGCAAAACCACAATAGCAACAACAGTGAGCTCTTATATCTAACGTTATATAAAATGAAACATGGTCTAAATCTAAACAATTGCCTAAGAGGTAAGGTCTGTGATAAAAAAATGAAATATTAAAAAAAGATAACAGACACACTATATGTGGTTATGTGCCATGTGATGTGTTAGACTGTGACAGAGCAGCTTCCTCACATATTTCTTGTCTTCACTGTTTCTCAGGTATCTTGTGACACTTCCTAGACCAGTGTCTCTGAGAATCTTTGAGGTCTGTTCTGTCTTTTGGGCTCTTTATTATTTGGTCACATTGTTCACTGCTTCAATTAAGAATTTGTATTAGGTCCCTGCAGCTGCATGTTTCCAACAACCAGTCAGCTTACATGTGTTTCTGTCCAGATTCATATTCTAATTAGTTCATCCATGATTCCAATTGGCCGATTGTGCCAAATGTGATGAAGTCCATCCATGCTTTTTTGAAACATTGCTTTGATGAACATGGGACAAATGTGAGGTCACAGTGATGTTTTTCCTTTTCAAAACCTAAATCTAATCAGCTCATATTTTAATCTAAGATGATGCTTGTGTCAAATTTAAAGAAACTTTCTCATGGGATGAGAATGGGGTGGATGGACAGACACGAGATAATCCAGTGTTCAGCTTTGACATGGTTTTATTAACTTGAAATTGTCAAATAAAACTACCACAGTTTCTGTGTTAGATCTTATTATCATGATCCATATTAAAGGCCATGTTCTGAGTTTTGCTCTTCCTGGTATTTTTGCTTTGCCACAAACTTTCCCTGCATGAAGATCACTCACCTCCTGGGCCTTCTGTGTTTTCTTTTCTTGTTCCTGCAGTGTGACTTTCATATTATCTATCTCCAAGTCATTCTTTTAGACCTGCCACATGCATAAAAACAGACATGATCACTTTTGTTTTTGAAAATGTAAATCCAGATATTGCTAAAACAACACGATGAGCAACATGATGTACAGCCAGAATTAGAGGAGAAGAGTAAAGACACTTAAATGGAAGCAGATCGGTTGTAGCATGAAAAACCTTTATTATTAATTATTTAATTAATTTATTAATTATATATTATTTATTAACTAAAGTGCTAATAAGTTCTTTTCACTTTAGCTTTCAAATGTTTCTCCTTGATACATAATTATAT